>CM074488.1:12446101-12709480 GCA_037389245.1 Oryzias sinensis | reverse complement strand
GAAATGCGCACGTTTCACAATGAGGGGTCACCCAGAGATGAACTGGGGACCGCTTGACCTGCATTCAAATGCTCTTTCACTGAGATTGAAGACAACATAGAAGACGCTCATGAAAATTGGTCCTCCCTGCCAATTGCAGCATTTCTTCAAACCCTGAGACAACCTACCACATTTCAAAAATGGTGGATAAAAGTTAGACTACGCATTCTTAGTATTTGTTTTCTTGATGGCAAGCATTTACATGTGAATTTGTTTAATTTGTCTGAATGTTCAGAGGCTTTTTTCCAGAATAAGCCTTTGAAGTGGTGTATTGGTTGAGGAATATTTCAGAAGATTAATGGAGATGTTAGGAGTTAAGTCCTGAGGTTTAAAGTGAACAGGGGGCACCCAGAGTTGAACTGGGGACCTCTTGATCTGCAGTCAAATGCTCTACCACTGAGCTATACCCCCTCAACAAATGCTGTGCCAGAAAAGGGACCTCACCCCCTATCTCTGAGTTCTACACAGGGGCATGCTATGTCACTTTGAGTTAGTAGATTCAAAAAGAATTCTGGTCTTTGCTTGAGCTGAATTTTTTGGCGAATATTTGAATATAAATTGTCAGTGGAAAGCTGGTACACCTGATTTTGTCTTATTCATGTAACTGGCCAGGGGTTTTGTTTAAAAAAACTCTTCAAAGTATGTAGTGCATTGGTTCAGTGGTGTGAGATATCGTCAACTGTGATTTGATACTGGAAATGCACACGTTTCACAATGAGGGGTCACCCACAGATGAACTGGGGACCGCTTGACCTGCATTCAAATGCTCTTTCACTGAGATTGAACACAACATAGAAGACGCTCATGAAAATAGGTCCTCCCTGCCTATTGCAGCATTTCTTCAAAGCCTGAGACAACCTACCACACTTCAAAATTGGTGGATAAAAATTAGACTACGCATTCTTAGTATTTGTTTTCTTGATGGCAAGCATTTACATGTGAATTTGTTTCATTTGTCTGAATGTTCAGAGGCTTTTTTTCAGAATAAGCCTTTGAAGTGGTGTATTGGTTGAGGAATATTTCAGAATATCAATGGAGATGTTAGCATTTAAGTCCTGAGGTTTAAAGTGAACAGGGGGCACCCAAAGTTGAACTGGGGACCTCTTGATCTGCAGTCAAATGCTCTACCACTGACCTATACCCCCACAACAAATGCTATGCCAGAGAAGGGACCTCACCCCCTATCTCTGAGTTCTACACATTAGGGGCATGCTATGTCACTTTGAATTAGTAGATTCAAAAAGAAGTCTGGTCTTTGCTTGAGCTGAATTATTATGAGAATATTTGAATATAAATTGTCAGTGGACAGCTGGTACACCTGATTTTGTCTTATTCATTTAACTGGCCAGGGGGTTTGTTTTAAAAAACTCTTCAAAGTATGTAGTGCATTGGTTCAGTGGTGTGAGATAACGTCAACTGTGATCTGATACTGGAAATGCGCACGTTTCACAATGAGGGGTCACCCAGAGATGAACTGGGGACCGCTTGACCTGCATTCAAATGCTTTTTCACTGAGATTGAAGACAACATAGAAGAAGCTCATGAAAATGGGTGCTCCCTGCCTATTGCAGCATATCTTGAAAGCCTGAGACAACCTACCAAACTTCAAAATTGGTGGATTAACAATTACATTTAGTCTTTTTTTTCTTGATGGCAAACATGTACATGTGAATTTGTTGTATTTATCTAAATGTTCAGAGGCTTTTTTTTCAGAATAAGTCTTTCAAGTGGTGTATTGAATGAGGGATATTTTACAATATTAATAGAGATGTTAGCATTTAAGTCCTGAGGTTTAAAGTGAACAGGGGGCACCCAGAGCTGAACTGGGGACATCTTGATCTGCAGTCAAATGCTCTACCACTGAGCTATACCCCCACAACAAATGCTGTGCCAGAAAAGGGACCCCACCCCTTCGGGGCATGCTATGTCACTTTGAGTTAGTAGATTCAAAAAGAATTCAGGGGCTTCATTTATAAAACTTTGCGTAGGATTTGCGTCAGAAGTGGCGTACGGATGAAACATAGGACGTGCGTACGCACAGAAATATTTTGATTTATAAAACCGTGCACACGCACATCCTACGCATCTTTCCCTTAATAAATCACAATCAATTCTAAATGTATCGCAGCCTTTGCGGCTTCATGACACGCCCATAGTTGCCCATAAATAATCCGTGAAACGCCCACAAATTAATATTCATTGATTGCGAACCCATGGCAAACACGGAGAGAAAATCAAAAAAACTGAACTTCACTCAATGTGACGTAGAAGTCATCGTTGGCGAGGTGGAAAAGAGGAGACAAATGTTGTTTGGCGGGCACAGTGTGGGCATTACTAATGCCAAAAAGGCACGTGAGTGGCAAACTGTGACAGACGCCATGAATGCTGTAGCCTCACAACCTCGGACCGTGGCCGAAGTAAAAAAGAAATGGTCGGACTGGCGCTGCATCGCCAGATTGTGTCTGCCACGGGTGGGGGACTGGGGACACTGGAGCTGACCCCTCTTGATGAGAAACTGGCGGCAATAATTGGGGAATCCCTATCAAGTGGAGTGGTGACTGAGGTGAAGGGGGACACCGACACGCCAGATGCACCGGGTGACACAGGTAAGAGAAATGATTAAAATGAATGCAGTCAGGTTACATGTATGCAGGCTACACAATTACAGTTTATTAATATAGAACAATTTTATTTTAGTTGCTGGGTGTTTCAGTGGGGCCAGTGGTTACGATGCTGCAGCTGAGCAGCCGTCTGGACCCAGCGTCTCCACGGCATGCGGCTCTCAACCCTCCAACAGTGGACGTGTCCTCACCGATGCAATCCTTGAAATGCAGAGGGAAGTCATTACGTCAATCAGAGAGGTGGCCAAAGAGTTGGGCGAAATCAAGACCGCCCTGACTGAACTAAACTGTACTATGAGGGAATTTATGAATAAATAATATTTTCCACACCTTTTGTTGTTCTTTACAAGTGACGCATCACTTCCAAACGCTGGCGCGCAGCAGCAGCATTTGGCTCAAATGCGTGGGGATGGGGTTCAGGGTCTGGGCCAACACAGCAATCGGCGCCAGGAGGTAGAGGCACGTTTTTAAGCTGTGCCACATTGTGTAGAACAGCACATGCCAGCACAATTTGGCACACCTTTCCAGGCGTGTACAATAACCTCCCTCCACTGGAGTCCAGGCAGTGCCATCTGCCCTTAAACAGGCCGATGGTGCGCTCCACTTTAGCGCGAGCTCGGCTGTGGCACATGTTGTAGTGCTGTTCCTCTGCACTATGTGGGTTGAGGAAAGGCGTAAGCAGCCACTGTTTGAGGGGATATCCACTGTCCCCTGCAAGGATAGTGAAATGGTTAAGACATTGAAGTACATAAAAATGTGAATTTCTATAATCAAACGTACCTAGAAGCCAGCCATCACGTATAGCACCCGCCTCGAGTCTGCGTCCAACACTACTGTGTCTTAAAATAAATGAGTCATGGGTTGACCCAGGCCACCGAGCTACGACGTTACGGAGCAACATGTCTGCATCACAAATAATTTGGACATTGATTGAATGAAAATGCTTTCTATTAATGAAAGCATTTTCATTTACGTTTGGTGCCCTTATGGCAACATGAGTGCAGTCAATAGCTCCGATGACATTTGGGAAACCAGACATAGCTGCAAATTGAGCTTTCTTGTATGCCTGTTCACCCGCTGTGTATGGTAACATTATGGAATCACGGGACAAAGTTATTATGCCTATTAACACGTCTGGCATTACCCGGCTAAGGGTGGGCTGTGATTTTCCTGACCTGTCAGCCAATTCCCTCTGAAAAGTGCCAGTCGCCAGGAATCCTAGTGTTGTTAGGACTTGAAGTGGGACTGGCACGGCGTGGTTCCTCCGAGTGCTCCTCTGTAACGCCGGGCCCAAAAGCCCGCAGAGGTCCAACAGGAGGGCTCGAGGAAGTCGGAACCGGCTCATAAGCCACTCGTCAAGGCAAGTCTTCTTGCTGTCTAAAGATGCGTTCTCTCCGAATTTTTGCATTTGCCACATCTTCTAAGAGCGCAAGATCAGCCATTGTGCGTCATTACGCATTGTGATGGGGCACTTTATTTCCCTCCATTTAACTACATCTGACAAGCTACAGATGTCGGTAATAATCGACGTGGAAATGGGAAATTGTTTAGCGCAAATGTAATTTCTTGTTGCTTTCTGAATGGTTGAGACATACGCCATACATTGTTTTATCAAAAATAAAACAAACTAAAGGCATATGCATGAATACCATAATTCCATAGCTGATGAAGAAATGTTTTACCATGAAAACAACTTTCCCCAGTGGACAATTAATGCATCTCTCTCTATCTATCCATTGATCTGTCTATCTGCACCTATATCTGCTCCACCAGACGGACACACTGACGAGAATATCAGTTTTGTACATTATTTTGTTCTGTTAACTATATTATTTATGAGGATGAATTGCACAATACGCCAATATTGCAGAACATATTTCACTTTTCTTTTTGCAAATAGAAGACCTGATTTTGTCTTATTCATGTAACTGGTGTTTTTTTTTTGCCTACGGGTCTTTTCATCTGACAGTTATGTTGTTTCACCCGTAGTTATATCTTCCTGTTGTGTTTCTTTTTTTTTGTAGCACCATGAGTGTGGGAAGGGGAGAGGATGATCACACCTGTGCGATGTACGATGTTTAGTGTGTTAAAATAAAAGTGCAGAGTACGTCTTATCGCGTATCTCTTCCTTTATTGCAGCGTTGCTGAAGCCTGTGTCCACCACATATAACATACCGGTTCGTGAGAATTTTGCCAGACATCAAACCGGTCCATGGTGCAATAAAGGTTGGGGACTGCTGGTTTATTGTAGCCTTTCCATACAGCCTGAGACATCTCAGTCCAGAAAAGTGCAGTGCTAGAATTCGCTAACAGGGGCATATTTTTTATAAAGATACATAATGATGTTCAGGTCTTTCTACACATCATTTACATAAAAGAACTAGATTTGATTATACAGCATTTTTGCAAAAAAGGGGATTTTACATCTGTCACCCAGAATAGAAGCTTTCACTTCTCTATTTTTTAAGTTTAAAAGAATCAGTTTCTTTCCCTCACAAAAGGAGCAACATGGACACTTGCATTGTTCTCCTTGGTGAGTTTTCCTAACTTGACCTATTTTTTAATCAACTAAATGTATTTTTAGGTAATAAAAATATAATTAATACTCTGTGCTTGATTATTATTTTTTTTAGTACTTGCTTTGCTGCCACAACTCGTGATGTGTAATGGTATGTCCCGAATCCTCTCACACTTCTGTGTGTTCTGTGTGCTGTGAAGCGTCAGCTATATAATCGTACAGACCACAGTTTGTAGTGAAATTAACATTTATGTCATGAACAGAACCTGCTTTTGTTTTACTTCCTGATGATTGCTCTTTTGTTTTTCCTTCTCAGTTCCCATGGTCACATCATTTCGAGCTATCGTTGAGTTAGTCTCAGACAACTCCAGGATCTTCTCTGGGGAGAGTCTGCACCTCAGATGCAGCATTCCCGATGTCCATAGGTCTAACTGGAGTGTCGAGTGGTTCAGAGGTTCTGAGAAGCTGCCAGAGACCGGGGAGAACTTCAAGCTGTGGAATGCAAATATAAAAGACAGTGGAAAAATTTCTTGTCAAGGTGCAAGAAAGACCATGATAGGAATCATAAGAACTTTGCAAAGTGTACCTGTGGAGATTCATGTGGATGGTAAGATCTACTGTTTTTTTTTGGTATTTTTGGAAAATATCATTTGTTTGATTCTTTTCTCTCAATCTCTGCCCAGGAGGTTGGGCCATCCTCAAACCCCCCTCTCGTTCCACTCTTGTTGGTGACACCTTAAAGCTGTTGTGCCGCTTCAGAGGATTCCCTCCCATTCATGAGACAATCCTTTACAAAGATGGAATTGAAGTGATGAGACAAATCGGCCAAAACGTAAGCTTTTACTTTAGTAATGTGACCCTTGCGGATGCAGGGATGTACTCTTGCCGGGTCTCCTGGGATGTGAGAAGACGCACATACTCTGTGACCTCAGTTAACACACCAGTCCACATCTTAGGTGAGCTCATAAAGTGGCACTGATATTAATCAATCAACTGCATGAATGTCTGTTAGCACTAAAATAAAATTTAAACCAGTTCTTGGCTAAAACAACTACAGAGTTTGATGGCAAGTTCTTTCCAATTTATTCATTTTACTTTTGCATTTTTTTCTCAGAGGTTCTGTCACAGCCTTTGTTGGAGATCCTGGCTGACATCAAATTGTTCGGAGCCAAAAAGATGAAGCTCATCTGCCATGTTCAGTACAACGCCCGAACTCCTGCCCCTCCGGTCCATTACTATTTCTATAAGAACAACGAACAACTGGGAATGGCCAAATCCCAAAACTACGACCTGGTGACAAAGGCTCTGGGGCAGTACAGCTGCAGAGTCAAGGTACCACAGCTGGATCTGGTGAGGCGGAGTAAACCCAGCAGTTTTGTAGAGGTAAAGTCAATATGAACATTTCGTGCTTTGGAAAAGAAGAGTTGTCCAGCAGTACAATATCTCACATCATCCTGTCTCTGACCCTAAAAGAATAGAGATGAGACTTCGGCATAATCATCCAAGATCCCAGCTGCCACCTGAGACCCCAATGGCTTCTCTAGAACTTCTGCAATCAATTCCCAGCTCAAATCAGTACAGTGTAATCCACCTTTAGAGCCTACTCTGAATCCTTTGAAACCATCAAGTTCGTTTTCCAACGCAGCCTTATGTGTGATTGTCATACATCTAAGGTCTCTCCAAATCAAATCATCTAAGGAGAATTTATAACACAACATAAAAATATTAAGCTATTATTTCTGCCTTGGCTTTCTCATATTATCAACTTTTATGAATGTTTTGCCACCAAGTCTGGACTAACGAAGTCTGAAAAAGCCTGAAAGCAACTCTCACTATTGTATTGATAAATAAAGCATCGAGTCAGTCAAATGAACCGCTGGACTTTATTGTCAGTGACAACAATTCATTTACACAGTTTTTTTGAACAGGAATACTCATTATGTATTAGAAACATGAATACCATAACATGACACAGGATAATATAGACCATTTCTCCACTGCCGAAAGCTACACTTATTCCAACAAGATTTACAACAGTAACAATAGTACAACAGTAGCGATAGTTCACAGTGACATTCTCTGGAAACTCGACAAATTTGTTGTTTCACTTCCGCATCCCTTCCTCTTACTGGTGACCAGATTAAGTTTGAGCAAGAAGAAGGAAAACAAGAGCTAGATGGACAACTTAAAGAATGAAAGAAGCTTTTTATTCACATGGAAAAACTTCTCACTGTGTTGTATTTAGCCTTTTATTTTGTTAATTCCTTATATTTTTTTCTACATTTATGTGTTTATTTTGGATTCTGTCTTTATAACTTTTGTACGTTACTGTAAATCATCCCAAACTTAGGTTGTCTTTAACTAATTAAGCCAATTAACCAAACTAATTAAAAATACTAAATTCTGCTTTGTCACCTATTTTCGCCTAATTTTAAATAAAGTTAACAAAGTTTTCTTGTGCATAATTTATTGATTTGAGGATAGCTAACGTGTGCTATTGTACTTTTTAAAAAAAATGTTGCGCAGTTTCATCAGTAGATACTGTTTGAGGAAGGAAGGTTTATTCTGACATACAACTAAGAAAAAAGATTAATGAAGATAAAAGTTGTTATATAACCTCATTTAGCATCACAAGGTCTCAATAAAACTATTATTATTAAAGTAGGCCAAAATTTGGGTCAGCAGAAAACACATACTGTACACAAAATATAAATACCACAAAAATGAGTTTTTTATGTGTGAAATCAAATTACCTAAAATATTTTGAGTGTTGTGTTATTGTAGATTACATCAAATTCTTTTGTTACTGTCTTTTTTCACCACTTTTTATAAAGGCATTTTGTCCTTTGAGGCTATTTTGTTAACTTTGAGGTATTGAATGGAAATTTATTTTTATTGTTTTAAGCCCAAAGTCCACCAGGACTTGAGATCTCAATGAAGTGGAGTCCTCAAATAGTATTTCTTTTGTTTAAAAGATACAAAAATACAAATTGAGAAAGAAGAAATACACCAAAGTTTGTGTGGCTCATCACTCTCACAAGTTTTGGGGGGTTTTGTGGAGCAGTTCAGTGGGAAAGCAGTTTTTCTGCGTATAGGTATCAGGGTTTGTCAGAGTAAAGCAGAAACCCAGAGAAGATGCTGTCGTCCTCGTTGCTGGCGTACATCCCATTCCAGTCTCTGAGTGTCTCCATCCACACTTGATCCCCCGCTGCCAGACGCAGAAGCACCAGAGTGGACGCTTGGTCAATGTCCTGTCCGTACAACGAGTCCCGCGTCCTCACCCTCCGTGACCCATTAACCACCAGTGAGGCTCGCAGTGGCTGATTACGCACTGTGATGTGGAAGGAAAAGACATAGACTCCAGGGTGGATGCATGTAAAGCGATTGGAAGAAACATTGAAGTGCTCCTGTTCGTTGTAGAATATTTTGTCAAAGCGGATTGGAAACCCAGAAGGAGGGAAGGATTTTCTTGGCGAGATTCCAACGCTAAATGCAGATTGTTTTTGAGGAAGACTCCATCCTTTTGCTCCTTTAAATCCACGAAATCCCCGCTCACCTCTCATCCCAGTGTAACCTCTATCCCCTTTTGGCCCAGGCATCCCTCTTATCCCTTCTGGTCCAGAAGGCCCTCTTATCCCTGGTTCTCCTGGAGGTCCAGGAGGCCCTTGATCTCCTCTCAGGCCTACAGGGCCAGGAGCCCCATGTTTGCCATTCAGACCTGGAATCCCCATGCCACCTGGAACACCGGGAGCCCCAGGTTCCCCGCGCTCTCCTTTTGGTCCCCTCTCTCCAAATATTCCACACTCCCCTTTATCCCCCTTTTCTCCCTTTGGACCCTCCTGAAGAGCCCCTCCTGGTGGTCCAACTGGCCCCTCTGGTCCTGGTTCTCCTTTCTCACCAGCTGTCCCATTATGGCCCGGTTCTCCTTTCTCACCGCGTTCACCTTTGACACCTTGTAACCCATTTTCACCCTTTTCACCTTTGTAGCCAACATCACCTGTACCAGAATACCTGAGTTAAAACTTGACTTAAAATAGCAATGTTCAAAAAGCAAAACCAAACAAAGGATACACAGAACTTACCTTTTTGTCCTGGTTTCCCTGGAATCCCAGGTGATCCGGTAGTCCCACCATAGCCTCTGTCGCCTTTATCCCCTACAAACATTTATTTGAAATAATATTGGATATTTTTTTTTATTTTCAGCCTTACTGTGATACAATAATTTGGGGTAATGTCTTTTAATTGTATATTGACCAGATAATATTCACCTTTGTCTCCTTTAAAGCCCATAGGACCACTGAAACCTGGCTGTCCTGGTAAACCTGGAGCTCCTGCGGGGCCTCTTTCCCCAGGTGGCCCTAGAGAGACAAAAAAGAAGCATTGCTCAAATACAGGAACTTTTTTTGCAATGGGTGCTTAATGTCAGTAAATATGATACCTTCCAAACCTCTGTCTCCCTTTGGACCCCTGGGGCCCCTTTCAGGGGGACAGCATTCGCAAAAATTGAAGTAGCACTCATTATAATCCAGCGTGTAATTCTCTGGTCCAACACCAGGGGGTTCAGTGCGCTGGCTGTGGGAGTGTGGGAAGGAGTGGCTTGAATAGATGGACCTCTCCGTAATGGGCTGCGGCTGTGGCTGCACAGGGTTGGGAGTGGGCATGATCTTGAGGGTCTTGGGGATGTTGGTGGTGACTGGATTTTGCGCTGTGACATGAGGAATGGGCTTCTTTGTGTACTGGTACTTTGGTTTCTGTGTTGCTTTGGCCTCAGTGGAACCTATCACAGTGAGAGCAAACACAACTAGAGCTACAAGAGCTGACTGGCAGGAAATACTCCTCATGGTTGACTTGGATCTGAAAAGAAACATCAAATGAAAGTCAAAATTTCACATTTGAAACTAGAAGCTGTGGAGGATCCCTGCCATTCTCTGTGGTGCTTCTGGGATCTTCCTTGTCTTTTCTGGGTGCATCAGCTTCCACATCCGAAGATGCAGCAGATGCAACCTTCACTGTTTTAGTTGATGAAGACGATGAACTTACACACCGCCTCCATGAATCCATCATCCCTGTATCTTTCAAATTCTTGTTAGAAACACCAGGGACGAGGCCACAGTCTGTTATCTTTCTGCAGAGACTGTGATTGGCTGCAGCCTTAATTCTCCACAGGACCCAAAGAGGCTACATTACACAGTATTTAGTGGATCCTTTTATCCAAAGTGATTTACTGATTATTTTTTTCAATTGGGGGCAGTGTAGGGTTAAGTGTCCTGCCAAAGGAAACAGAGACTGTTTATCCTGGAACAGAAATTTGAACTCTTAACAAAGCGATTGGCAGACAGGCTACTTGACTTTGAGTCATCGCCAACAATCCTCTGGTGGGCCCAGGTGGAGGACACCCTTTCATCCTTAAAGGACAGTGCTCCTTCCCTCCGTGATGCCTCGCTTTCCACCAAAAATTATGTACATATTAGCTGTCTATGTTTTCAAAACGGTTTTGAAGTTCCATCCGTTGTACGAAATGACTGCTCTGCATTTGACACATCCCGTTGGGTCGAGCAGAGAGCTGCAGTCACTATCACCCTCAGGAAACATTTGAGGTTTTAACCCCCCCAATCCAACCCTGTAATGCTGACGGTCAAGCAGGGAAGCATTTGGCCCCAGAGTCTTTGGTATGTCTAGATTTTACCCCATGACCTCTCAGTTTCAGGGTGGACACTCATTCACTAGACCACTAAACTTAACTTATACTTGTCAATAAGTTGTTGTGTCCATTCTTATTAAAATAAATGTTTCTCCGTAGATTGAACAAGTGTCTGCATATAAATTTAGATATGCAGTTGACTGGCTTGAATGAAGAACTGTCAAGTTCAGTTTTTAAACACAAGAGCAACAAGCAATAGCTTTTTATTTTTTAATAAGTGATTGATTCACTTACCGGGTTATGCATAGGTAGTACGTTCATTTATCCTCTTTACGTGGTCATAAAAGGCAGCGGCAGGCGCTTCGGGTCTGCCTGATATCTCTACCTGACTTGGTTAGAAAAACATTTGGACCAATGAGGGTGTTTGCCGGACCCACAGGAGGAGGTCTGAAATCCTACGACTGGGGGATGGGGGGCTGGAACTGACCCAAGGAGAACCACTGTACTGTGGCCCATTCTCTGTACCCCTTTTGTGCAGAAAGGTTCTTTTGTGACATGGGATACAACACCCGGCTGCAGCACCTCCTCGCTGTAAGCTAGGCAAGGAGCAAAGGCCGTTGGGCAATGGGTCACCCGATATGGGAGGCATTCCTTCTACCAGGGTTTTAATGGGGAGACAAAGGAAAGCAAAGAGGAGTCTGTGACATGGGGCATTGGGTTTTTTTCAAGCCTTTCCTGCTGAAAAGCTGAAATGTGTTCCTATTTCAAGTCCTGTTCTGCAGCAAGTAGAACCCTAAAAGTTCTCTTGAACGACAGCTCTGCTGTCTGAGCTGAATTTCAGGAAGTGAGTGCTTTGAGGACAAGAGGGGTAAACTTTAAATGGACAATCAGAAAGTTCAGCTGATCGCATTTATATCTGCTGCAGTGCATGCTGGATCTCTGAAGTTCTCTGGGTTTCTGGCTGATCCATCTGTCAAATACAAGTGTGGCTGGACAATGAATCATTCTTATGGGGTAACAAGATAGCGTCATGGTTTTGTGGAAAAGTGATTTTCTTGTAGCTGTCTATTGAAACTCTTGACTTGTCAGTGACAAAGCATGCTTGAGAGGGAGACATGCCTCACTTGCTAAAGACCTCAAGTCCACAGGGAGATCAGTGACCAGCAGTGAGTGAGCATGGACGGGAAAGGAAATATGGGGAAACAAAAGGGGTGAGGATGAGATTTATTTAAGAAATTTTTCTTTTCTCTTAATGTGTATTCTTGTACATTCCCTTGTGCTCATTTTCCAGCACTCTAGCGTCCCTCACTTCCTCCTCCATAAAGTGACGGACTTTGAGACACACAGCAGAAACTTGAAAGAGGTTCCTCTGGGGTTCTTCATGTCTGACTTGAGCGTCATGTCTTAGCTCCATTCAGACCACACAACAGCAGCAGCGGTCAGTTTACAATCCTCAGCTGGTCACAGAGGACCCAAGCCCTGCTCACCTGTCCATTCATCCAACACTGGCACCGGCACTACCATCAGTCTCCATCCAGACTCAAGGACAGAGAAGAGTTAACTTATTTAGCTGGAGCAGTCGAGCGAAGAGAAGACCAAAGATGACTTGGCTGGATGGAGGTGTATTACCTTACATTAACCCTATTCATGTAAAGGAGCTCTTGAAGCCACCATGAATGTGCAAGGAGAAGAGGCTGAGACAGAGACTTATATCTAGAAAACCAACTAATTACTATACATTTTGGTCATCAGTGTGAATCCTGTAATCACCATTTAGCAAGGATCCTGTCAGGAACGTGTGAGAGACTAAACTACTGTTGCAACAACCCCTGCTGCACTTCCTCAAAAAAGCCTTCTGCTTTAACCGTACCTCGTGCACTTTGATCACTGGAAAAATAGGCATTTTCACTCTATGAAGGTCAAAAATGTTTGCGCAGGACCCAATACAATGACCAATGATCTGACTAGAAGCTGGGAGAAACAAATAGAAGAAATCAGACTCTGAAGGGGGAACTGAGACTGAGGGTTAATTGACTAAAGCTGAACCAGCTGTGGAAAATGAACAAATGAAATCTAGTGTGACTGTGACTGGGAGGTGGGGGGTAACAAATCCTGCCAGAACATGCAAAGCGTGACTTTAAATAAGGCAACTAAAACAAGAAAAACACCAATCCTCACAGTTTCTGCCTCTAAAACATTTATGAAAGATGTGAGGTGTTTCAGTGCTCAGTGACTTGTGAATGCATTTTATCAAGTTAGATCTTTAACTTAGAGGAACATTATTAAAAATTTGATGCTTTATCAGCTCATCTTCAGTGGGACATATTTGCTCCCAAAGCATAAGATGAATGTATCTGGGATGCCCAAATTTCAGCTAAATTTTAGACCAGACGAGTCGGTGGGGGGCTAAAATTGCCACTAACACCAAAACTGCGGTGAAATTTTACACTTGCTTTTATCCAAAAGTAACAAAACTTGCTCCTCAAAAAGCTAAAGTTACCCTAATAGACTAACACGAATGCACGTTAGGAAAAAAATGGAAAGGCTTTGCAAATAAAAGGGATTTGTCAGCATGAAATTGATACTGCTGTTGTTTCAGTGCAATTTGCAAAAACTAAAATCCATAAAAATTTGGCTATAGTTTTCCCAAGTTCATGCTTGTTGCTCTCAGGATTTAATTGTTATTAATACTGGGTGTCCTGAAGGGATTTAGATTTGTCTGACAATCTGAACACAAATTAGAATCGCCGTGGCAACTGAGTGGAAGTTTATATGTTCTGTGGCAGCAGAACAGCTCCGGGTTTGAATTCTCACAATCTAATCTGAAGTTATTTTAAAAGGGACCCTGTGTTATTTATTTGTGTATAGGTGATGATGAGAATTGGTTTTGTAGGTTTGTAACTCATCTTTGTCAGCCTGATCAACTTCTGGTCTACTATATCTATCATTAAAAAATACTCTTGCATCTGTACTCCTGAGCTAATGATTTTCTCCATGGAGTGACTGCACTGAAATCCCTTAACGCACTCAGTGAACTATTAAAGATTAGCTCAGTTTATTGTTCACTGGGAGCAAAAACAGAAAAGATTGTGTCGCTTTGGAGGTAGTGAGTTACACACAGAAAATTCTTGGGACTCAGTCAAACATTCCTTCACAGCAGCTTGCACATGTTTGATGGAATTCTCTCATTTCCATGAATATCGAGCTCCTCATTCCGGGAAACTGAAACTGATCGTCTTAACTGAACTGAAACTTTTCTGATCAAAGCTTCTTCCTCTCAGAGCTTTTGACTTCCACTGATGTGAAAAAATGTGCCAAGACTCACACATTAAGAGAATTGCAGTGACTCTGCATGGCCACATGGTGGCAGACTTCTTCAATTACCATTCGGATGTTTTTCCACACGTCCTAAACCTGCTGTGGGTCCAAAATGATGTGTTACTCCTCAGTTCGAATGAGCTCAAAATGTTTGTGATGATGATTACAGATCGATTTCTCAAATCTATTTGGCACTGTGAAGCTTTATAATAAGCTTAAGTGTTTTTCAACAATTGTTTCTCCAAGTCAAATACGCTTAATGTTTTCATTTTGAGGTCTAAGTTGACTCAGGATATCTTTTTAACCACTCCTATGTTAATATTGACTGATTCATATGTCAAATACTGTTAAATTAGAGGTGTGGTTTCAGCTCTTCTACCTTTCTATCCAACAGAGCTGTAATTGGATCAAATCAGCACAAGACCGGTTCAAAAAAGCAACATGTTGACCTGTAACAGCCACCAAAATGCAAACTTACTATCCTGAAAACACACGTGATCAGAGTAACTAATGTAAATCTACTGTAATGTAACTACCCGTCCCCTGTGTGTAACCTGTTGTGTAATACACAATGTTTAACCAGGCAATACATCCCTCAGCAATGTTGCAAGCTGACTGAAGAAAAAAAAAAACATTTGTATGTATGAACATTTTCCAAAAACTTGTTGGAAGGACGTAGAAGTCAATGTACAGATGATATACCTGGTTTCCCCCGCCCCTATCCTGAAACGTAAAGACAACAGACACACAAACACACCCCTGTTGTACAAACAATGATCCTTCTTAAACAAATCTTTTGAGAGAAAATACATTACGAAGTTCCCCACAGTTTTTGTTGTTTTCCTATAACCTGTAGACACAACGAATCAAAAGACAATTATTTATTCACATTAAAAACTGCTTAGTGAAATTAGGTGTTTTAATATATGGATTCTGCCCTGAACTATGTACGTAGCAAGAATAAAGTGTCCTTACTTGGAAATAAGGCCAATTTAAACAGAAGTACTATCTGCCATCATGGGCAGAGACAATGTTTTTTGTTTTTTTTAAATGGTAAAAATGTTTCATAACCTATTTCTGATGCTCACGTTGATTATACATTTCTAAATACTTCATTATATTTATAATTAATTGAGATATGTGATTTAGAGCAGTTGTTCTACATGTATACTGAGACATCCTGCTGTAAAAAAAAAGATTTACAAAAACTAAAACTAATTTTAAATAATGCTCTACTTCATTGCAATCTTTTAAAAGTAGCACATGGTTTAAATTTCTTTTAAGGTGTCGTATAGTTTATTGTTCCCGGGCCGGCACATGTTTGGTGTTAAAAACACAAAGTCTTGTTGGTACAGATAAAAACACTTTTTGTGAGAAAATGAATGGAGACACATCTTGGGATGTTTTGACCTTCAGGTAGCAAAAAAGCAATTATCAGCGTCTGGATTAGTTCAATTCAAGTCATGTTTTTAGCAACATTATCTTTTGTTTTTCTTGTGAGGTCAAATAAGAGGCAGTTGCCATGTTTGTGGTATGTGACAATATATTAATGACATATTCAAAGCAGTGTTTTGAGTGTCAGAGTACAAGGTCAGAGTGTGAGTTAGACGTGAGGGATGTTAAACGTGAAACTGAAGACAAAAAAGCAGAAATATTTGTGTTTATGTCTTTTGTGGATTTAAGCTATTACAGAGAATAAGCGTTTGTATTCTTACAAGTGCACAAACCTGTAGAGAGAGAGAGAAGCTAAATGAGTTAAAGGTAAACAAAGGTTGTAAATCTGCTGGAGGAGTTACAGTGGGTGCTGCTAATAGTATTAATAATTGATCACTTTCAGGGGTTTCCTTGTGCTGCTGGCTACAGTACTAGCATGAGTGTGTTTTTCTCAGTGTCAGCCTGCAGAAACCACTGCTAATAGGATTTCCCCCTTCTCCCATCCCCTATTTCCCTATTTTTTTTTAAAACAGTCAGAAGACAGGTAAACAGAGCAGAAACAAAACACCTGCCCTGTCTGGGTGCCTGGGTATCTGGAGCATTTCAGTTTGAGGAAGACATTGTTTAAACCTTTTTAGTAGAAAAAAAACCGTCTTCAATTGTGAGACGTTGAGTGTGAGCAGACAAAACTTTAGGCATAAATAACACCTGAGCAACACCAAATGGCACAAAGATGGTGCTGCTTGTGCGTGACAAGTCACACGAAGAGAAAAGGCAAAATAGGAAAATTGCTTTTTCTGGGAGGTCTTGCAAAAAAAGTGGATTGACAGTGTGTTGCGGCGATTACCGGTATGCTCCAGCATCCTGGAAAAATACCAAGTGGAGGTGTTCAGTTACAGTTACAAAAAAAAAAAAACACCTCGCCCCCTTACCAGCGCCTGTACCACAGTTTCACCATCACATCTGATCCACCTTCATATTGCAGAAAAGTGAATCAGATTATGCCGGCTGGAATTCCAGCACCCCACCCTTTTGTGAAAGTTTCTGGGTTAAATTTTACCTGATCAAAGGATAAGAGGCTTAGGGGAGGCCTCTAAAGCTTTGTGAGCACTGGCAGGTGTGTCCAGTAAGAAAAGCAAACCCTCCAGACATCTATTCTCACTCTGACTGGAGATAGCTGCTTTTATGTCTACCTTTTATTACATACTGTCCCTTCATGTGGTTGTGCCTGCCGCCAGCAATGTGGCATCCATTTCTTTTAAATTCAAACACACTTATTTGCTTTACTGAAGACGTTCCTGGAACCATACTTTAGTGCCTTTTAGTACCAGGTAGCCAAGAAAATAAAAACAAAGGGCGGTTATCTCTGTATCATCAGGTGCCTTTATTCTGTGATTGTTGCTGCAATGTGACACTATTGTGAATGAACAAAGCATGCACTTGATGCATATGATAAAAAAAAAAAAAACATTTAGGAGCTTTTCATTCTTATTGCTGGTGACATCTGCTGCTAGTGCAACAAAGAAAAAGGACAATCTGATGACAATATAAATATTAAACAACTTCCTGTATGGCATTAAGAGAACACACACGCATTTAAACAATGAAAATGTTTGGTAATTGACAACTTGACCAGCCAGTGTACATAAAATATGTTCCGAAAAAAGAAGTTGTATCAGTGAGCCCTTGATCCAACACACTAATAATTAACCAAAAAGTTAAGCATAAAAAGCACATGTGCAACTCTCATCACAGTTACCAGATACTCCATCTTTTCTTGGTTTTCTCTGTACATCAGAATGCAGTTGTGGAAGACACTGACTCAGTCTGGTTTTGCTTTTCAGTTGGAAGAACACAGGCTTGACATTTACCATCATACAAAAAAACATTGTTGAGTGAAGTTACGTCATCAATAAAGCTGAGCCTGTACCGTAAAAGTTTGCTGTATCAATATTTGCTCGTGCAAACTTTTGAACTCACCTCCCTGATATATCAAGTGGTAAAACAAATTTGCTTAGTTTAACCTGTAAAAAAATATCTGTGAGTTTGGAACAGATTGTGCAACAAAGTTTTAGTTTGATTCATTTGCATAGCTTGGGCTTTCAAACAACTCTCTTTTATGATCAGGCACTCAACATTATACTCTGTACCCTGTCAGTTAGCACAACAGTGCAAAAAGGCAACGTAAAAAAGGCGGAAAAAGCAGTGCTTCCTGTCCAAAACTAGGGAGGACAATTCAAACTTTACTTACCCATGTACTTATGGGACATTGAACTCATTTCTAACAAATCAAATGGCTTTTAACCAGAAATCATGCTCTGCTCCATGCACTCATGCATTGCATAGACCCTCAACAAAAGAAAGATGCTAGAATGTTCCTCTAATGCTTGTGGATATGAGGTTCCGTTTGTGCCAAAAATCTGTTTTTGTGTCCACTGTCTATGTCTTTGGTCCATTGTCTATGTCTACTGACCAAGTTCATTGAACATTGGTTCATGCGTAATGTGTAAAACTTTGCATTGTCTTTGTTATACACCCTGTCGTCTCCTTAGCAACCGTTGCTACTGTCGTTAGCTACGACGTTTGCTACTGTCGTTTGCTACGACGTTTCCTCGTGTCTTGTCGTTAGATCATAAACTTGGCATTTTTCAAATTTTGCCAAAGTAGTCAGAAAAGTCCTTTGTACGGCCGGTAAATTGTTTCCTGTACTACCACGGAATGAAAAAAGAAACCGGCGCTAAGGTTAACCATGACAAATACTTTTTTAAGATGAACTTTATTGATATTCCCTCAAACGCGCATTGCCAGAAAGAGGGGGAGGGGGGCGCGCATGCGTACAGCGCTTTCACGTTCCCGAAGCGACTCTCTTGCCAATTTTTTAAAGTTATTTAGAGTCTGGCTTCAATTAAATCTGGAGATGAAACTACTATTTAAGTCTTTTTAAAAATAGCTGATCTTTATCAAACATGCTGTCACAAATTGGGTGGATAAACGAGGAGCAGACGGCCCAAAATATTTGAATGGATTTTGATCTTTTCTTTTCAATCTGTTATGTAACATGTTGAATAAAAATCAGTTACTTTTCAAAAGACTGTTAAATAATAGTTTCATCACCAGATTGAATTGAAGCCATATTCTGACTAACTTAAAACTAAATAACTTTAAACGGGAGCGCGCACTGTTGCACGCATGCACCCCCCCCCCCATTCTGGCAGTGCGCGTTTGCAGGATTGTCAATAAAGTTTTGTTTTTTTTAAACGTGATTCGTTCCGTGATGAAACTATTTACCGACCGTACAAAGGACTTCTCTGACAACTTTTGCAAAATTTGAAATACAACAAGATCTAAGGACACGACATGGTGAGACGACGTAGCAAACGACACTAGCAACTGTTGCTAAGGACTTTCCTGACGACACGTGAAGCGACCTAGCAAACGACACTAGCAACTGTTGCTAAGGACTTTCCTGACGACACGTGAAGGGACCTAGCAAACGACACTAGCAACTGTTGCTAAGGACTTTCCTGACGACACGTGAAACGACGTAGCAAACAACACTAGCAACTGTTGCTAAGAACTTTCCTGACGCCGTAGTTAGACGACATCGGATAAGGACAATGACAAAGATAAATGCAAAGTTTAAGCATGGAGCAAGCATATACATCACAAAGTAAATACAAAGTAATAATCAAAGAATCATGGACATGCAGCAGATATAGCTTAGTAGTACATAGACATGAACCAATGTAAAATGAACTCGTTCCATAGACATAGACAATGAGCCCAAAGCATAGACAGTGGACGCAAAAACACGATCAATAGACATAGACAATGGACCAAAGACATAACAGTGGACGCAAAAACACATTTTGATATTTTTGGCACAAATGGAACCTCATATGTGGAGGAAAACATGCATAAATACGACACATGACCCCATCATGCAAAATCTGTAGTTAGTATGCACTCACACAGGACATATGGTGAAGAAAACAAAAAATGCACAGTTTTTTTTTCACCAGAAATGTGACATTCAGTGTTAAAATAAGGTACAAATGTGTGTTTAATACCGTAGGTTAAGGCCTGGAGGTGTGGGGTATAAAAGAAGACAGTAAGGCTTGTTTCTCTTGTTGATTCCAGAAGATTCCTTGTGCTTTTAGTCTGATGAGATATTGTGAACAGTTGTAGAGTGGCTCAATGTAAAGTGGAAGATGGAGAAAGTATTTATGGCTCATGTCATTCTTTGTCTCTTCTTTCCCTTCATTTCCTCCTTTCAGTCTAGTTCATGAGCGTCATGGTGCTCTCAGGCTGACCACCAAAGATCTCATGGAAAAATTCCAGCGCCAGATGCACGTGGATGGGTATGAAGACGTAGGAGGTGTAGACCACCATGGCGATGGCGGAGAAAAGGATGGAGTTGAAGATGGACTTTTCCCAAGGCTCCAGGACGTAGATTCCAGTTATGAGCAGATATTGGAAGTAGAGCCAAGACAGGTATTCTCTGAAGTTTTTGAAGTACATCCTGGATGCTGAGGTAAAAGAGAGATGTTGTTAGCCTCAAAGCAAAAAGTAGCAGATGTGACAAAAGCACACATGCAAGATCCGAAATTATAAACAACTGCTGTGCTGCTGTGGAAAACACTTTATGTTCTTGAAAATTACAAAAAATCTGTTTTATTTTTTTTAATGTTGTTTTACTAAATATACAAATATACAAAATATAACAATACTTTCCCCTAAAGTACATATTTTATTTACTCTGAATCTTCATTAATCTACATAAATGAAAAAACTAAATAATTCTTGAAATATTAATAAAACCCATTACACTTTTACTTGTGTGAATTAATAAGGAGTGAATGGGGAATTCAGAAGCTCATTAGCAGCTTCGAGCCTTACTCTAAGGTAACAAGTGATGGAAGCATTGTGTTTTATTCAGGTGTGTAAGAAGAAAAACACCAATAAAATTAGACCCCTGGGTCACACAGGGCAAATTCTGTTTGTTACGACGCAAGAAAAATGAAGTTGTATTATTCCACATCTGAAAGACATTTTTACACCAATGATTAAAATGTTTTAGTTGTAAGTTCTTCTAATGTGAAGAACAAAGTGGACGTTACCATAAAGTAGTAATTTCCCCCCTTTTCCTTCTATATCTTATATTGGAGGAACGTGGCTGCAAACGTGACAACGTGTGTGGGCGGAGCTACCAGGTGCATTCAAATTAAGGTGCATCCACACACACACGCGCGCGCACACCCACTCACACGCACACTCACCCATAAAAGGTTTTGTGAGACGCAATTAAAAATAAAAGTGGATTTAGGACATTATTAATCTCTTAAAACTTTCAAGTTCAGATGTCCAAATAATTTTTTGCTCTTTCATAGCTAAATTAGCAGATTTTATCAAATATTTTAACTAGCTGCAATACATGTTAAATTGCGCGTCCGTGAATGTTGAAGGGGATGATCTCCGATCATCGCTGCCTCCGATCATCGCTGCAATCCACAGACAGACTCACCTCTGCAGCCGACGACGTGGGATCCCTACAATTTCTATTGGGGGGAGAGTGTCAGGAGGAGCCAAAGCCCGCGCCCCTCTGCTGCTCCGCTGCTTGGTGTACACGGAAAGTCGCCTCTCTAGTTTGTCACTCATATATATACACTTGGAAGACTTATGGGAATGGCACCACACCCACTGGCTTACGCTCACCTGGTGTGTGACGCAGAGGCCGCGAGGAAACACCTTAGCGCATCATCATCACGGACGCAGCAGCCAGGACGGGTCTTGGTGCCGTTTGGCGCTACGCGCGGGCCGCTGATTTGCGCAGCATCTCCAAACTTCTGTCTTTGCCGCATCCCGCGCGTGACGAAACAGCAGCGCCGCAGGACCTCTGATGTGGGATGGTGAGCGCACAGCTTCGGACAGATTCTTCTCTGCAGAGGCGCTTCCAGAAAATTCTCACTTGGGACGGCGGAAGGGGGTCCACATGGGGGCTATCACTATGACTGAATTATCAGGAAAAAACACATTTAATTGTCAGAAGTAAAAAAAAATAAAGAAAAAAAAAACACAGGGAAAAAAGTAAATATAAAAACAATGTAGGTAAGTCATCTGTAGGAGTTCTGGTACATCGCCTGTCCGTCCTTGGAGAGAATCCCTCCTTCATGTGGACATCCCTGAGGTTTCTCCTTTATTTCCTGGGATCCATTTTTACAAGCTTTTCTTATCAAGAAGGAGGGTCTAAAGGCAGGGATGCACAGTTTAACTTATGTTAGTTTAACAATTACTTGTTATATTTTATGACTGATTTAATCTTCTTATACAATTACTGGTATGAAGCCCATTGAGACGACCATTGTTGTAATATTGGGCTATATAAATAAAACTGAATTGAATTGAAATTGAATTAAGGAAACAACAAAGACAAAATAAATTTTGCCCAAAATACCTCTCCTTTAAGACCCACTCCAATGTAAAGCATGTTGTTTAATATGTTCTCGTAGCATTTTCCTCATGATGGAGATATATGAAGAAAATCAAAAGGAGGGTTATGAGCTCCCATCATGTTCCGCTCTATTCTGATACTTCCATTGACAGACAAATAGATCCATGTATATCTTTGTTTTCCTCATCCAAGCTGGCATCTGGCTCCAAACTGTGCAGCTGGATAGCTCCAATAGTGCTTGCTATTTTTGTTGCACCGGTTGTGAGGGGGTGTGAGTTAGCAGGAGAGAGAGTAAACAAAGGGATCATGGGAAATGAAGGAAGGCTTACGCCTCACCAACAGTCCAACTGTTTCAGGTGAACTCTTGCCGCTCCGCAGAAACTATATCCTGGAAAACCATTTTGATTTGGGCTTAAAATGGCATAATTATAATCAAAAGACCACTGGGAATACTTTTGCAATAGATAAAAAAAATGATTGAAGAGGGACTTTAAAAACAAACATAATGAATTAATATATGAAATTGTTTTTTTATTTGTTTAAAATAGAAACATAACCTTTTTTCCTTGTACACTTAAGACCTGAGCACTGAAACCCATTAGATGGAAGAAAAAGTGAGTCAAAATGCATATCGACTACGTTTTAACTAGTAAGGTTAACAGAGAGTCTCTTTTCCGCTTATGTAAACCTGTGGCATGATCTCCAATAGTTTTACGCTTTGTACATATTTTACTTCTGGCCTTTAGCCCAGTTTTTTTTTTTTTTTTCCAGGTTCTACCCCCTAAAGGTGAAGGTTGAATGTGATATTTGCCGTGGAGCCAGTCCCTAAGGAATGACTGAGAAGCAGATGTGTTTTTGTACTTACTGATCTAAACCTAAAGCAATATCTTTAATGGGTTTAATGCAAAAGGAGGCTGTAGCTTTGGTGTTCCCTTGGAGCATCTGCTGCACACTTAAACTCCTGCCACATGCTGTCATTTTTTTAATTGTGGTGCCAAACACTAAGAAATAAATTAAACGAGAAAGAACCTGAATTGTGATCAACAGATGGACTTATTCATTCCAGCGTCTCCCCTAATTCATGGTCTACTAGTAGAAAACACACCAAATAAAATGCATTAACTCTATTCTTGATAATAAATTACTATTACTTCTGCTCCTCAATGATTTTATGGATTTAAATGAGCTGTCTTTTTAATTTAGAAAATATGTTATCCGTCTGATCTGCTTGGACTTTAGAAAGGTTCCTGCACTTCAGTGGTTTACCAGCCTTAACATTTTTTTTGTTTATGGAACAATCACAAACCGGTAAGAAATCTTATCTCCTTAATATAAGAGTTGCTGACTAGCTCTGCATTATTGATGTGTAAACACAGACTGTGTCGAAATGGTGCGGCAGCTACGCATGAAGGAACTGCTGTTATCAAAGCGTGACAACTGCTTTCAAATGTCAAACAGATTTTAGTCTTTTTTTTTTTTTTTTTTGCCAATTTGTGCTTGAATCACAAAGATTAAAAATGAAAGTCCTTAAAGGGGCACTTGCAGCATCCGTCTTCTGGAATTTTTTAGAAAAACCTCTGCGAGTTCAGAATGAAAGGAATCATTCTGAACTTGCAGAATGAAAGGAGTAAGACCAAAACAACTTCCACACACACACTCCTCCTGCTGGGACACAAAGTGTTACAGCATGGTTTCGCTTCATTCACCTTCCCAGGTAGATCCAGTTACCAGGAACCAGCTCAGGTTTGCGGAAACTGAGACTGCTCTCCTGGACGTGTCACAAAAACCTACACATCCTGCGACCCACACATTCCTGTGGGGGCTAGTTTACACAAATTTTATTTACAGGACAGTGACAAAAAAAGGAACTTTTTTTTTTGTGAAAGCTATTAAAGTCTAATAACAATTACAAGGGTATCATCAGTACAAAATGCTTTCATACCGCTGTTTTTTGCAGACTGATCATTTATCTGTTTAATGCATTCTAAAATTTGTTTCCAATGAGATTCTCGCATGTGGTAGAGCAGAAATTCAAGTGGTTACAGTTCTAAGAGAATACATATTGCGATTTACAGCCTACAGTTGAAACCGGAGGTTTACATACACCACATAAAAACACATATTTGCTTTTTTTTTCTTACCGTCAGACAGGAAATAAAAGTAAACTTTTCTTGTTTTAGGTCAATTACATTATATTCATTTCTATTTGCTAAATGTCAGAATAATGAGACTAGTTTTTTTAGACAATTTTTTTTACCAAAGTCAAAAGTCCACATAAGCTAAGATCACTATGCCTTTAAAAATTTTGGGAAACCCCACATGATGATGTCAACTCTTTGGAAGCTTCTGATACCTTTATTGACAGCATTTCAGTTAATTAGAAACACACCTGTGGATACACATTAGTACACATTTGAAACACGCTTGTTTGAAAAAAATGATGGGACAGTCAAAAGAATTGGTCAAGATGTTAGGAAGACAAATGTGGATTTGCATAAGTCTGGTTCAACCTTGGGTGCAGATGTTTCCAGATGCCTGAAGCTGCCACGTACATCTGTTCAGACATTTGTACGCAAGTATAAAAATCATAGGAACGTCCAGCCATTGTGACTCGTATCATTCAGCAAGGAGACGGGTTCGGTGTCCCAGAGATGAACATACTTTGGTCCAAAATGTCCAGAACAACTCAAAGACGAAGGAAAAATATGTTGTGAAGATGCTGGCTAAAGATGGTAAGAATGCATCATAATCAACAGGGAAACAAGTACTATACAGACATGGGCTGAAAGGCTACTCTGCCAGGAAGAAGCCATTACTCCAAAAGAAACATAGAAAAGCTCGTTTAAAATTTGCTAATGCACACAAGGATAAAGACTAAACCAAAATGAAACTGTTTGGCCACAATGAGCATCGTTATGTTTGGAGGAAAAATGGGGAAGCCTGCAGGCCTCGGAACCCCATCCCAACTGTAAAACATGGGGGTGGTAGCATCATGTTGTGGGCTTGTTTTGCTGCTGGAGGGACTGGTGCACTTCACGAAATAGATGGCATCCTGAGGAAAGAGAATTATGTGGAAAGCAACATCTGAAGACATCAGCCAGAAAGTTGAAGCTTGGGCGCAAATGGATCTTCCAAATGGACAATGACCCGAAGTAGCTTAAAGATAACAAGGTCAATGTTTTGGAGTGGCCATCACAGAGCCCGGTTTTAAACCCTATTGAACATTTATGGTCAGAGCTGAAAAGGCGTGGAAATGCAAGGTGACCTACCAAATTTCGTGTAAAGCTTGTGGAAGAATATCTGAGATGTTTGACCCAAGTACTGTGATTTAAAGGCAATAGAACCAAATACTTATTGAATGTATGTCAACGTTTGACTTTGATCAAAGTAATAAAAACTTGTCTAAAAACCCTAGTCTCATTATTGTGACATAGCTTATAAAAACAATATTAATTGTAATTGACATAAAAACAGGGACATTTTACTTTAATTTCATGTCTCACTGTGAGAAAACAAAGCATGTGTGTTTATGCGGTGTATGTAAACTTCTGGTTTCAACTGTACATGTTAGGGATTCATTACAAAAATCACTGTTTTTAAACATTTTTATATGCTACCGAAGATTTTACGATGGTACTGCCTCTCATCGAAGGAATATTGGATCAAGACCGACTCAGACCTTCAGCAGATAATACACTGCAGCCCAAAGAATTACACACATTATCTACAGTGGTCAACTGACACCATTATTGGATATGGATTAGTTGCATAAGGTAATTTTTCTTTTCTTTTTTAACTTGTCCTGTCCAATAGCTGGGCAGGCAGATGAGAACTGAGGGCCTCTTGTGTTGGACATATTTTACTTTAACAACAGGGGTTGTAAATCTTCAGACAGACCAGGGGCCTGTTTCAGAAAGGAGGTTAAGTGTAAACTCTGAGTGCGTTAACCCTGAAATCAGGGAAACCCTGGGTTTTCCGTTTCAGAATGGGAGGTTTGTTAAACCAGAGTAAGTCAAACCCGTTTCTGAAAGAGAGGTAACTTTTACTCGGAGTCAGTGTCCATGGTTACTTATGCTGTGAACCTAGCCTGGTCGGGAGCAGGTTTTATTCTCTAAACTCAAGGTTTCTGCCGGTCCCCTCCCCTTTTTAAAGACGAAGCGGTATTTTTCGCTTTAACCTTCATTGCCCACATTTCTGTCACACAGAGACGGTCTAAGTGACAAGAATGGCTTGTCCTTTTCTGGAGGACCCAGTAGACGAGGGGGCTGCATTAATTCGTAGAAAATTACATTTACGTCGTGCGAGGATTTAGAGACCTAGACTCAATTTTTTGTCATTTCCCCATACGTTTTTGTTTGAGCGTTACTGTTTTTCGTTGCAGTCAATTACATATACACAATGAAAACAACATTAGATCTGTATTGCTATGTAGATGTTTCATATGTCAAATATTGTCAACAAAGCCATCCATGACATGCTCAAATTTGACCCAATTAAATTATGTTTTTATACTTCATTTTTAGCTGCTGCCATGTTCTTTTAATTCCTGCAGGATTGCATCTACATGAAAATGAAATCAGGGACATTGAATTAGATTAATGTAACAATTACTTTTTGGAAACACAATTTGCTAGTACTGCTTACTTTCTTAATCCCATATACCACTAGATCAATACAAGGGTAGACAAAAGTTTTCTTTTAAAAACACAATTCTGTAGCAGCCCATGCAGTGTCTCATGTTCATGCATTTACTACTGCAGTTACGGTAGTGGGACTGTAGGGGGCATGTGTTCTGCTGTGCAAGATCTATAATAAAGAGACATGTGGAGTGAACAGACGTGTGTCTGAGCGCCATAATTTCATTCACATCTACCGACACCGAACCCTGTGAGGCCGGCTACAATTGCATGTATTAATATTAAACTGACCAAAGTTTGCAAGAGGGGAAAGTTAACAAAAAAGTCCTCTAAACATTATCAACGTTAAATGCATTTTCCCCCAGATTGGTTCTGTACACTATGCAGCATTTCATGCATTTACACCAGGAATAACACTTCAAAAGTACACCTAAATATCGCCATTTTTTATTTCACTCCTTACGCTATTTAAAAAATTACAGCCAATATTTTATAACAATGATTTAAATGCAAACTTAGGCATTAACTTGAGCAGCTATGTTTTCCACGCTAACTGTCTCTGTTTTGCAGATGCAGCGGTGTTGCTTTTCTTCTGGAATATGTGCTCATATTCACTGTAACTCTGCAGCAGCACGTCAAGTTCAGCTGGCGAAAAATATGCAGACTTCTTTTGTCCACGGTTGCCATGGTGACTCGTGATATCTGCGCTCCATTGATAATGGCTTCTTATAGTCGCGGTGCGCACGCTCACCTCTGAATCAGTCCACTCAGAGTTGACTGACCTAACTCCGATCAGCTTCTCTGAAACAGAAAACTCAGAGTTGTTAATCTCTCAATTGACCAACTCAGAGTTCAAGTTTAACCTCAGAGTTGGTTGAACCTCCTTTCTGAAACAGGCCCCAGAAGTATGTCTGAATAAACCCCTTTTGTAATCGAGGCCAAACTTTATTCATTTCAATCACATTTAAAAGTCTTTTTGTTGGACCGGACGGAAAAGGAAAGGAGGGAAGAAGAGAGAGGGATGTTAGAGAGAGGGAGGGGGGGGTAAAACCATGAAGCAGCATAGAGCAGCAAGTTTACTGGTTGTTTATCATTACGGTAAGGTTCAAATGTAGTACAAAAAGGGCGGGGCCTGTCTACACACACACTGCAATGTTAACATACCTGCTAGCTGCAAAAATGTCCACATGTCAACATGTACACAAAACAGATAGTGTTCACGCACGCATACTTATGCCTTTAAACCAACTAGTGTGAAGGTAATTTTTCCATTTTCCATAAATAAGAGACCTCTAGTGGACAGAGAGAAAAAATGCAGGAACAATATTCAAAACACTCAAATTCCAAATCCTGAGGCATATAGTATTTATTGACAGATGAGCTCCACCGAAACTGTACTTTGTTGGTACAAAGATGAATATATTCTGTAAAAGTGCTGAAATATATTTTCGGATCAAAATGACTTAAATTTCTCTGTATTTATGCATTTCCAACCATTAAAACAATGATTCAAAGCTTAAATGTTAGAAGTTAGTAAAACCCCAGTCAGATATTCTGTGGATTAGTAAACATGTTTGTTTTGATAAATGCTTATTCTTTAAATTCAGTTTAATTTTTTCATTTTGTCACTATGCCATCAGCACGTGCTGATAAATCTGCGACTGCAGAGAGGTAACTGGCTAGTCTGTCATCATGCCGTCGCCCTCTCCTCCTGTGGCATCCGACAAGCTAAGCTCTTCCAGCATCTCCACCAAAGAGATGCGTGGCGCTCCGTCGTCGTCAGTGTCGCTCTCTACTGGGATTTTTGCTGCATCTGAAAGATTACAATCCTGTCAGTACGCTGTCTGCATATGGAGTCTTTCACAAAAAAGTATACTTTGTTTTTATTAGGGCACAAACATGCAGGACATTATTCCACAGAAGATGCGCACCTCTGTAGATGTTAACATTCCTTCTTAGAGCCTCATCTTCCTCCAAGTCTTCCAGGAAGTCCTGGTATTGCCTATAGAATGAAAAAAACCAATAAATGATGTGATGTAATGGAGGAAAAATAACCTCATTGCAACTGAAAACTGTTTTCTATGTAATTCATTAAACTATTTCAACAAAAAAAGGCATTTACTTTGTCCTACCAGGTGTTTACGAAATATAAAAAAAGAAAAAATCTAGAGATTTTGCATCAATTAAAAGGATTTGCTGTCTTTTATTCGATTTAGCATTTCAGATGAACTTTAATTGATGATCTCACCTCTCATCATCTGTGTCTGTGCCTTCCCGGTCTCTGTTCATCTCTTGCAGTTTCCAGTTTCTGCGCCTCACTCTCCTGCTGCGATCATAGCTCTTCTTGATCAACACCTTCACAGGTCAAACACAAAGAAACGAGAGAAGGTTTAATAGCTAGAACAGGGGTTCTCAAAGTGCGGCCCGTGGGCCAATGGCAGCCCACAGAAGATTTTTTGTGGCCCTCAATAGACAGCCAGAGCAGGTTCCTCTGAGGAAAAACGTTGTGTTGGCGAGAAGAAAAGGCGCTTTCAAGCTAAGTGGACAACTGCTTACTTTGTCGTACCTCATGGGCTGGATAACGTCATGTGCCTAATTTGCAAGCAGGTAAATGCAATGCTCAAAGAATTCAATATAAATCATATGTTACAAATCATAAAAACTATGACAAATTTACCATCAGGGAGCAACAATAAGCTCCAACAGCTACAACAAAGCTATGCTGCACAGCAGATGTTTACAAAAATAGCCAAATCCGGTGAAGCTGTGACAGAAGCTACGTGGTGACGTTGGAAATGGTCCGGCGTAGCAAACCCTTAAGTGACGGGGAGTTTTAAAAAGAATGTATGCTGAAAGCAGCTGACATCGTTTGTCCAGAGCAAAAGAAAATCTGTCAAATGATACAATTACAAGATGAGTAGAAGGTCTGGGCAGCAACCTCCAACTGCAACTGGGAAAACATCTGGAGGTCTGGTTAGTTGTAGAAATGACACTTGGTCATTAAAGTTATTAAAAACAACCTTTTCTGTTTATCCTCTCTTTTTCTTCACCCCAGACTAATGTCAAGTTCTTAATTTGGCCCTCCGCTACAAAAACTTTGAGACAAGTATTTGGCAGATAGTTTTTTCTCTCAATATAGGATTTACAATGTTTAGTTCTGGCCAGAGCATCGTTACTCCAAGAGGGTTACTAAATCCACAGACAGGACGCTTGTTTCAGCATTTGAAAACTGGAATCAGAGTTTTTATGTTGAGGATGCTCAGAGTGGTGCAGCTGTCTCACCACATCAGGAACATGCTGAGGGTTCATCTTGTTCAGGAATTCATCGTTGATGTTGGAATTCGCAAAATCATATCTGAAAGGAGGACAAATTAAACAAACTATTAAAAGCAACTTAAGATATAATGTCTTAGAGTACCAACAGCACAGACAGTTACACAGGTTTCCCTAAACTCTGAAATAAAGAAAAAAGTTCTCATCCAAGGCATCTCCACACCCTTTTAAATTTAAATTCACAGATCCAGTGGTGGGAAACGCGGTTTTGTATTTATCTGCATGTTTGTAACCAAACAAATGTAAACACTGGACAAAGACAACAGAAGTTTTTGGATCAAGGGTCTTAAAGTAGTTTTGCTAGAAAACATTTTAAAGCTTCCCAATATATTTAGGAAAAAAACTGAGGACTAAAGACTTTTTGGAAAATGCTTGTCTCATTACATCTGGTGTAAAAAGAAATGCCTTTCAGAATAAAAACTGTCAACTGTAATGGTGGTAGTATGATGGTTTGGGGCTGTTCTACAACTTCAGAATCTAGGACTATGATTTCGGCTGTCAACCAAATAACTCTGAACTCATGTCCATCTATTCAACACCTGAAGCTGCAACAGGACCTTAAAAATGGTGGCTTAAAAAAAAAAAAAAACAACTATCTCTATTGCTAACAAAAAATGCAAACAAATATATGAGAATGACACCAAACACTTTCACAACACTGTACTTTATTTTTTTAATCTAATTTTTAAATAATGTGGTTATTTCCAATTAAGAAAAGTCAGGTGAAAACGTATCCATTTAACTGGAAAATATAATTCTAAACATTTTCTGCTTTAGAGAAACAATCATTAAACGTACAGAAAAGTTCAAATAAATACTTTCTGCATGCACCAACATGTATCACAGAATGTCATTAATTCACAGTGGCTGCTACAGTTTCTGTGGTTACCATCAGTCTACACAATAACCTGGTCTTGTAGGCTTTGGGGTCAAAACTTAGGCAGCAGACAGCAAAGTGGTGGCAATTTGTTTTAATTCATTTTGAGAAAAATGGGTTTTAAAAGGCAAACCTTATTGCTTTCTGAATGGTTTTATGCTCTAGGTAGTTAGAATTCCTCATTGATAGATAAAAAGCGCAGCACAGCCCAACCCTGGTCCTCAGGTTCTACCACCCTGCTTGTTTTCACCAATCCCTGCCTTCCTCACAGCTGACAGATTGATTGGATCAGGAGACTCCAGGTCCTATAACCTAACGCCCCCTTATTTAGGAAATCAGCAGACGGAAGGGTAAGGAAGGGTAGCTCTGCCATTACCAGGGTTGGGCCCTGCTTTAAAAAGGTAAAAGGCTATGATCTCTACCAAGAACCTTGGACAGATAAGATCACAAGAAGCTGCTGACCAAGTGATAAAAGCAGCAATAAACTGAATTATTTACTATTAAAGATTGCCATTAAGCTTCGAAACAAACGTATCTTCCCATCAGCAATAAAGACTCACCCCAAAACCAGGTCTCCGATGTTTAACAGGTGGCCCAGGAAGGAACGGCAGTGATACTGCTGACTCGTGTCCATCTCTGACGTCTTCTGGACCCACACCTCAGCCAGGGTGTGCTACAACACACAGGGAATAGAAAAGGTCATGTCTACAGGCAACACACCACACTTTTCACCTTTTTTGGTTGGTTTATTTATTCAGGTAAATCAAAAAAAGTGTGAGATTCAATTGGTCAAAACAAACAATCTCGAATGGGTTCCTTGTGTTTGCAGGTAGTGGTGTGTTATCCAATGGATCCAACAGAAAAGCTGTTCTGTCCATCCAGACTTACCTTGTTGGACCTCACTCCAGCACCAGCACCCAGCTTCTGGTCTCTGATAATGTCCATGTCCATCACAATGAACTCTTCAAGTTGCCGCGGGTTACAGAGACTGCTGAAGGGGTATCTCCAGTAAGTGTTTCCATCCACCTCAGCAACTGTGTAAAACAAAAAACAAAACAAAAAACTTTTAAAGATCCACTGATGAAAATTGTGTTTTTCTGTAGATAGGGGACATGTATAAAAAAAACTAAGCTCAAAATTGCATTTCTGCTCACATCTTTACTAGGGTTGGGGGATGTCCCTTAAATTGGCCGTTGACGATGTATGCAGTCAACCATCGGGATGGACGATGTCATCGTCGGGGGGGGGGGGTATTTTTACATTTTTCGTTGCTATTTTTATATTATTTTACTTTTTTTAATTTTATTTCCCAACTAAAGACTAATCCGCGATGATCCACTATAAACTGAGGGAAGTGACTTTAACAAAAAAGTAACAAACAAAATAGAAAAGAAGTAGTCCACTCCCGCACTTAACTAGTGAAGTGGACCGGCAGAGCGCGGACTTACAGCTTTGTGTTTGATGGGAAGGGGGGGGGGGGGTACATGAGCGTTATGTGTGGGAGATTTAAGACTGCGATCCGTCCCGCAGCTCTAGGGGTACAAGCAACCGAACTCAGAACCGGGTCTAAAAGTGTGTCTGAGCACAGCTCGGATCGTCCGCACACACAGCAGTTTGAGCTCCAAAGCAGAAATGTGGCTCAGTCCTTCGAAAACATTCAAACAATCACGTGGATTTGTGTTTCCAGTCGTGTCCCGACTAAATAAAGGCTGATGTTATTCACAGGATGCAGCGCCACCCAAAGCTAATGTTGTTAGCCCGTGTTAGCATACTGCTAATCCTGGCTTCGTTCAGAAAAAGCACTGATCACACGGATCAAAATTCAAATGATGAGCGAACAGGTGTTTCATATTAACCGTAACATTATTAAAAGCACGTTTAAAAGATCGTCTCGTATTTTACCGAGCTGACATGTCAATATATATAGCCGCTCGGCGCTGTTTAACATTGTTTTGTATTGAATTGTTATATTCAATAAAGTTTGGGAAAAAAAGCCGCTCGGCGGAAGTTGTATCGCCTTCCGGTTTTCAAACCCTACTGCGCATGTGCGAATGATTTATTCCGACCGAAAGTGTGACCTTACTGAACGTTTTTATATTCTGAAAACATTTTTCTGGGCCCATCTACACGGTTGGATTCTAATCCGACCATTGATCCCATCAAGATATTTTGTACATGTAACCGCGGCTTATGGCGTCGACTCGCAACGTGGCGGGGGCGTGGCATCACGATGGTGGTCTCTCCATCGGGATGTCAGTCACCCATCACGATGGACGATGATATCGTCCATCGGCACAACCCTAATCTTTACTCAAATTGCTGTAAATCAGGAGCAGATAAAAAGAAATAACTTTTCCAAAAAGAGCGTATTTGTGATGCCGTATGGGCCAAAAGCTCCCTGCTCCAATGGTCACAGGTTTTTTCTTTTACATTTTGGCTAAAAACGGAATAATCCTAATTAACAGACCACTAAGGGAGCTTTTACCATTGATCAAAAGAGGATCAGAGTGAGACTTTAAGACGTTTCCAAAAATGAACACACGATGTGCAGAGCACTCCAACAGCCGTGGTGGAATCAACGCTTTGACTGAGTTCAAAGTGTTTTCTTTCATCTGACGGTCACGCCACCACATTCATCTGAGATGAAAAATGTTAACTGCAGATGAACTGCAAGCACATGCAAAACAGGAAACGAGCTCATTTTAAAATGGCGTGGGATCAACTGAACATGCTGGAAGTTGTTTTTGCTTCTTAGCCAGATCCAAAACATTCTTTAACATGGAGAGCCAACACTTGGAAACAGGTTTACTGCTGAAAGACATCAGAATATGCTGCAGAGGGTCTCACAGTGGCTACATCGGAGCAGACCATTAAATTAAACAAAACAAACATCTGGTATGTCATGTTAAATCCAGTATTCACCATCATACAAGCTTTTATTTAAAAAATAAATTTGAATTTAAAGAGCCTAAAAAACTGGAAAGAAGTCCAGCTAATCTAAGGTTTAAAAAATTATTCGCTGTAGCTCCAGTTAGAATTTGCATTCAACCTTGGGAGAAATGGAAATAGCAGTAGGAAAAACAAACTGCGTAATATTGTTATAGTAATTTGGTCTAAAGTCAAAACCACTTAACGGACACTCAATGGAGGTTGCAGCTCCCTCTAGTGGTGACTAGAAACACCTCCAGAATCAGGCATCAGTTCTACAGGTACATTTTATTTTATTTTCTTTCATTTTATGAGTAACAGCTATATTTCCTATTTAAGGCGATCCCAGTGGGCTCTGTGGTGTAATTAGTGTATTAAAGTAGGTAAAAACTAAAAGAAATACCAGGAATTTGTCTCATGTGGGAGATTAATACACTACAGATGATGCTTATTTTTAAAAGCAGAACTGAAATACCTAAATTACTTTTGAGCTTTACTCTGAGTCTCCCACAGCAAGAATTGATGTCAGAAGCTGCATTCAGTCACAGCCGGCTGACTTGAAGCTGAAGTGGGCAGTACTCTCAGCTAGACTCATCAGTATCTTGTCGGTGGAAATACTCACTCTGCAGAGTTCTGGGATCAATGAGATGGATGGTGCTGGTGACACGGACACACACGCAGACTTGACCCATGTTCCCCAGGCTCTGTGCCAGCCGTGGTGACAAGCACACAACGTTGTCCTGAAAGCCAAACAGACACATTTCATCTAGGTATAAGCAGATGTCATTAAAAATCCATCTTTAAAGGCCAAGATAGTCCTGGTTTATATCAGCACGATTAAAACTAAAGTGAAAATACCACAAAAAAAACCCCACCAACCTTGCACACGGGAACGATTTCTACAGAGAAGGTGCTCTTATAATTGTAGGTGTTTGAGTGGATGTCGTGGGAGATGAGGCGCTGGGACGTTTTACACCTTAAAGAGTGAAAAGACAACACTTAAGATCAATACACCAACTTTGGAGCACTAAAACGTGTTCTATGTCAGTGAAAAAGAAGCAAAGCCATCAGTTTCTCTTTCATTTTCATGGTTTAAGTCCACATCTTTTACATATTCTCAGTTATCACAAATTTAAAAAACTGTTAAGTGTAAACATTGGGGACCCAGCAAAAAATCCTACTTAATCTGCCTACTAAAAAGAAAAAACAAATTCCCATACTGACAGGGGTTTATAAATAAAGGCTTTGTGGACTGAAATGCATGTGAAGCTGCAAATCTGAAGGATGTCAAAGGATTTCTTAAGTCCAGCATGAAGCGCTGCTCACCTGCAAGGAACTGTGCACTGCAGGAAGTCAACCATCTTCTGCGCGTGCTGCTTGGACCCGTAGTAAAAGTCGATGCCCTCTATGAAAAAAACATGAGCACACCAACTGATTAAACGCAGACAATCTTCAGTTTTACACCATTTTCAGAGGAAATATGGATGCAGACACAAAACACACTCACAAAAGCAGAGGAAAGGAGTTACATAAAATATGGCAGCCACATGTTTCAAGCTTTTAACTTCTGCCGAGGTTTGAAGATGGTTTAAATTGTTACAAAGCCAAAAATTCCAGTCACATTTCTGTCCAAACCCAGAGAGCCAGTCTTCATAGTGTTGCGCGTGTTAGCAGCACTTCAAACTTTAAAAAAGGTGTGAAACAAATATGACACGAGTGCCCGCTCTCATGACTGCATTCTGATCAGATTCCCAGCATTTTCTCCAATGGGGCCTGCAGGACGACAGCTGTATGAAGGAACTGGGGCCAGTGATGTGCAAGCATGGCTTACATACAGGAAAAAGCAATTACAATGTTTGCTCTGCTCTCATTCTCACTAGTTAGACGCAAACCTAATCAGGAAAGAATGGCCTTTTCCATGAGCAAAGTCAAATATTTACCATTTACATACCATGAATTTCTTTGATGTTGAGGGCATTCAGGTGGAGTTTATGCTTTAGGATCAACTGCTCTAAATAGTAGAAGGTCTTCTTATGAACAGTCTAAAAGGGAAAAAAAACCACTTTAAACCTTTATGAAGAATAGCTCAATCTCTTTAAAAAAGAAGTACAGATGTGGCTTTTTATTTACACTTCAGTGCATCACAACACTGAAGCAACCCTGACAAATGTTGGTGCTTTGCAGGTATGGAGCCTTTTAAATGACTGAAGAAATAGTATAAACAAATGGATTCATTGTGCCACAAAACAAAGAAAACTACAAACATTTTCCAGCTGTCTTACTGACTGGGACAAATAGCAAATCTGCCAAAAGTTAAACCTTAGTTCACTGTTAAAATACAAACACACTGGCCAAACAAAGGACTCTGCACATAAATACGACCCACAGCGGACCACAAGCACCTGCCTTTTGCCTGACTTGAACCACGGCCTTCCAGAAGTCTTTGGCCTCCACGCGGTGGCAGTCGTCACACATCTGGGACTGGATGACAAACTCCACCACAAAAACCTGCTGCAGGATGGCGCCGTTCATCACCTGGAGAGGAGACGGCAACATATGACGCCGCAAGCCAATGATTTAAAAAAACAACTGTTTAGAAGTGCTCAATAACCAAAAGAGATTTAGAAGAAGAAAAGAGTAGTTGATGGTTGCAGAGTGTGATTCATTGGTGAACAAAAGAGTTGGCACAAAGATGGATCTAGGCTCAGGTTCTCACTAAAGGTCAAGGGGATGAGATGACAGCAACTTGTAAGACTGGCTGCTTTCAAAACCCCTTTCAAGAACGAACAGATCCATTTCTCCATTTTGCATTCGTTTTTGACAGTTTCTAATCACGTGTGCAGCATACATGCGTCAAAGATAAAATGTAATTTTCAATCCAAAACAATATCAGTCTTTTTTTTTTTTATATTCAACAGCTTGTTGCTCTTAACCCAAAAGGAGGCACAACTTTCTGGAATTACTTATCAGTTTGAAGGTCACTTTCCCAGGCTTCCATTCAGTTTCCTCACCTCTTTCTGGACAGTCAGCTTCATTTTAATCCTCTTGGAGTGAGGCTCTGTCCACAGAAAACCAGCATCGATGAGACGCACCTGAGTATATGAAGAGCCACAAAATGGCATCAATTTACACATCATCACAAATAGCAATAATCCATCTCACAGATCATCTAAACAACAGCCCTAATATATAGATTCAACTATTCTCAGATGAGACTTTTTTAGAGTTTGTTGTTAAATCACTGGCACGGCAGCGTAATGCTACGTACACCAGGCATGTGATGCGGGTTCACGAAGGCGCTAAACAGGCATCTTGAACGCACTTTTATTAGATGGGGGGGTCAGAATTGGACTGTCGCTACCCAATGCATTTACTCACAGAGGAGGCTTGCTGCAAAATGTCAAAGCGGTGCAAATCTTCCTCCAGGCTTTTTCTTTCACAGCTCTATTCCGATATTAGAAAGACTTGGCGTCATAGAATTCCAGCCGGACACAAACCAAAATGATTAATTTCTCCTTCCGTGTTTGGAAAAGGACGCTACCTATGCGTCACTGCCAAGTCTGAGCCCCTCTACGGTCAAAGTTCAACGGCGATGTGATTGGTACGCAGAAGCCTGAAATTCACATTTATGTGCATTTGCATAGACTTTTTTTTTAAAGTGGCTGCTTGAACCCGCATTTTTGAGCCTGGTGTGAACGTAGGATCAGGTTTGAATTTGCTGGTTCACAGAAAAGATTACACTCTACTAACATCACTTTCTTTAATAAATCAAAAAATAGTTTTAAGATTTGAAATAAAACCCTTATGTTGTACGTTTAAAATAAAAAAAATTAATATCAAGCATACTCTAGTCATTGAGCTCTTCAGTTTTTTCAGACAAAGGGCCAGTAACTCCCTGGACTCCAGGGCGCACTGCATCCATGTACCTGGTGGCTGCAAGTACCTGCATGAAACAACAGATACCTCAACATTTCAAGGAAGAAAACTCAGAGCGTGGGCCATCTTTAAAGAAAAACAAAAAAACTGGGAAGTTTTAAGCAAATGTTTGACAAACCGTTCACACTGCTTGCAGAAGTGTACTGTGACCTGCTTGGGGATTCCCTCTGAGATGTCCACCTGAGTCCGCAAACAGGCTACACACATGTTGGCTGGGTTTGGAGGAATGGGAACACCACAGGTACAACAGAGGCTGCGGAAAAAAACCCCAGAAATACTAAATCAGATAAATCATTCAAAATGGCTTTCAAGTGGCAAATTCTGAGGTCAAGAAAAAAAATGTACCGTCCTAAAACAAAGCCCTAGAACAAAAGGACTTTATAAAATCCCACTCTGATAATTTTTAGATCTATTCTAAAAGCACCAGTGGTCTTTTTTTTTACTAGGATCATATTGTTTTTAGCCAAAAAAAAAAAAAAAAAAAAACTTTTTTTCTAGGAATGTTTATGCAGAGCGGCAGTAAATTCATCTCTCAGTTGTGGGCGGAGCTTTTGGTACAGGGTAAGCCTGCCCCTACTTTCTATCATCCATCTGTTACACGCTCACACAACCACCCTAGCATTGCCGGTGCAACAAAAATGGCGAGCAATGTTGGAGCTGTCCAGATGTACAGTTTTGAGCCAGATGCCAGCTGAGATGAGGAAAAGAAGACGTACATGGATCTATCTGTTAGTCTGCATGTAGATACATCCGAATTGCGGAGCAGAGAGCTTGTGGCTAGCCCGGCATATTTTCAATGTCACAAATAAGCTCTTTTTCAAGCTGTATTTTTTTACGTCTGCTCCCGATTAGCAACTATATGATTAAAGAAATACTCAGAAATTCAATTTTAAGAGGAATTTTCTTTATGTGTCCTAAATAATAACAAAAACGCCACAAGAACATGTTAAAAACACAATTTACATCAGAGTGGGTCTTTAAGCTGTTCTCGAGGAGTGTCAGTTTCCAATAAGAATGCGGTCACAGTAAACTCAAATGACAAAACGTGTCGTGAACAGATTAAAAACAAGTCACACCTAAACTGCTCTCATGCATGACCGACCTTCAGGTGAGTAGATTTCAGATATGAGGTACTACCGGTGCTCTTATTTTGAACTAAAACATTTTTTTCCTTTTTCAAGCGACAACAAAAATGTCCAATATTTGGACAGCCAAAAAGTAACTTAACTACTAATCAATCAAAAATAAATTTCCCAATTCTTTTTCTTTCACCAGACAGCCTAGCAAACATGAGACATTTTACATCCTCTCAGATGTTTTCTCAATTTCCAAGAAACTTTTTGTGCATCAAATTTAAACCAAACTGAAAGAATGAGATGATGTTTTGACTTACATGTTCCCCTGGCTGCTGCTAGCAGGAGCTTGCATGTACTCCATGGTAATTGGTGAACCCTATAGGGGCAAAAACAACACAGGTTTTTCCCTGAAAATAACATTTAAAGTCCTGGTAACTGAGACTTCGACATACAAGTTAGATAATTCATAATGTTCTATACGTAGGCTACTCTGACGAAAGGTTTCACAGAAACGTATTTCGTGCTGACTGTGTGTGTCAGCACCGCTAGAGAGTTAGCAACGTGTGCTAAACCGACCGTTTTAGAAACAAACTACTAAGCGTAGTATCTCACAAACATTCAATAGCACGTATTGTGCTTCTTCCCAAGATTATATTTGACCAAAAAAGCCGACAAGACACAGAAAAGGAGTACTGATTGAAAGTTTACCTCAAACCGTCCGTGAAGAAACGTCGTCCACGTTTTGCCAGCCGTGGACCGAGGGACCGCTCGTGCGTCACACAGACTTTCAAGACCCCAGTAGCTGTCTTGGTGTGCCTGAATATATTTCATAATTACAATTATTATTACCGCACCTGATGGCCGAGCTGAAATTTGTATATGCTGTCTTGAATACAAACATATCCTATGACACGTTTTTTTTTTTCAAATGGCGTGTTGTTAATTTTCTCTCTTGTTTGAATATTTTTGACTGCTTGATTTGACATACATTTTGCTTTATTTATAAGTCCCATTTTATTATTGCAACAACTTAATGCATGTTTTCCACTGTTCTTTGTGAAATCTGTCATGTTTGTTGAATGTACTTTGCTTTGGGTAACATCTTTTTAACCTTAATGTATTAGCACTAACTACACGTTCTATCAGTCCTGTTAAGTGGTTATATATATATATATATATATATATATATATATATATATATATATATATATATATATATATATATATATATATATATATATATATATATATATATGTTATATATATATATATATATATATATATATCTTGTTTTTGAGGTTCCTGTCTCTTTACGCCTCTTCCTAATTTGTTTGTCTTTATGAAGTTTTTGTTTTGTTTTGTTTTTTTGTAGTTTGAACAGTGGTCACTTAATATTTAACAGAGGATAAATAGCAACACTGTTCTCTCGGATTGTGCAGAATTAAAAAAAAAAATAAACAAAAACATTAATTTCGTGTGTTTCTGTCGGCGAAGTGTTTGAACGAGGTGTGCCTGAAGGCAGCACTAACCTTTAGAAAGAAAGGCAGCAGCACAGATTCTCAGTCAGTCTGGCCACCGAGAGCGTGAACGCAGCTCAGGCGCTATTTTTCAGGGTTTGCAGAAGTGACTGAACTGGTCGTTGAGCTTCTTCCTATACTGGTCTACTACAGTTAAGGCTGACACACGGGTTTAGTCGTAAATATAGAGAGGCGATCGCTGGAGTCTTGGACCTTCAGCTGTTGGTTGGTAGGTGCCTCGCTGCCTGCAGCGGGGCTGCACACCAGCCGGAGCTCCGCGTTGGGTTTCCCCGGTCTGTAAATAAATACACCCGGCTGCTCGGTGCGTCTCGTCTCCAAAATGCGGTGAAGTGTCTCCTGCCATTCGGCCAGTTTAATCTGAATGTCTCCCTGCGTGGAATGAAGGATGGAGTGAAATATCTGCGGCTGGATAATCGACCGTCAACCTGCCGCGAGTTCGTGCACGGAGACAAATAGATGATAGAAGATACGATGACCCTGCTGTCGCTGTTAGGTCGGATCATGCGTTATTTTTTGCTCAGACCGGAGACCCTGTTCCTGCTGTGCATCAGCTTGGCTCTGTGGAGTTACTTCTTCCACACGGATGAAGTGAAGACCATCGTCAAGTCCAGTAGGGACGCGGTCAAAATGGTCAAGGGGAAGGTGGTGGAGATGATGCAGAACGAGCGCTTCGGCGGGCTGGATGTCCCGGACGCAGAGTTCTCCAAAACGTGGGAGTTCAAGAGTAACAATGTGGCTGTGTACTCCATCCAAGGCCGGCGGGACCACATGGAAGACAGATTCGAGGTCCTCACAGACATCGTCAACAAGAGCCACCCGTCTATCTTTGGGATTTTTGACGGCCATGGAGGAGAGGTGAGTCTGCAGGAGAGGTCAAAAGTTGGTGTGTCCCTGCAGTGTCTAAGTCCTATGTTGTGATTTTCCTCCTGGTGTCCTCTCATCCTTTGACCTCTTTGAACAGATTCATGAGGTTTGAAAAAAAGCAACAGATTGGTGAAAAGATGACTTTTGCTTCGTTTGACCCTGCAATCTGTCAAAGGTTACTCAACCACAAATGCATAAGATCCTTCAAGGTCATTTGCACCTAAAAACCCTGAATTACAAAAGATCTGAGTTGGACTTTTGCAGAAAAGTTCACTTTTTAGGTCAACTCTGGGGGTTTTCTGTTACAACTTGATAATAAAGATGTAGGTTCTCCACTTTAAAGTTGATAATCGAAACGACCTAAACCATCATAAAATCATTTCAAAATGCAATTAATCGGTTATATCATTTGGATTGAGGCATGGTGGGTTTCTTATAATGTAAAAATGACCATGTGACAACACAGTGGACAACACACACTTGATGACAGCAAAAGATTGTCACTCCATCATTCCAGTCTGATGTGTGGAAACACTTTGAATTTAGCAAAGACATGTGACCACACAGTGTGGTAGAATGTTCTAATGTTTCCTTTGGATTATTTTGATGTGGGAAAACAACAGTGAGCTGAACTTCATTAAACTAAAATGAGAATGGATTTGCCATCAATTCTTGTTTACTTGTTTGTTTGTACGCATATTTAATTTACATATGATTATCTTGCAAGAAATACAAGGAATCCGAAAGATGTCACCGGCACTGTTCAATAGGTGTTTATCTGAGACACAGTGGTTGAATATTTAGCTAAAGATGTCTTGGATCGATTTGACCTCAGTGGATCGGATCGTTCAAAATGAACCGATATCGACTGTGAATCGTATCGTCAACCACAAATTCAGATATGAATCAAATTGTTGTTATTCTAGATTGTTACATCCCTATAAGAATTACATTTTTGTAACATTTCCATTGTTGATTTAAAACCTTATGTTTACTTTTTGACATCCTTTAACTCATATTTTTTTGCTGTTTATTGATTTAGTTTTCTAAAAAAGTGTGAGATTTTCGGAATATTTTTTTTATTAGATCTGAAGCAATGTAGGAAAAAACATGCCAGAATATGCATTTATTGATGAAAGGTCTTGAAACTACATTTTATGCAGATTTGGGCTCAAGATTGTGTATTTGATGAATCACAGCAGCTCTTTCATTGATGATTCTAGTTTGTTTTTTTAAATATATGCTATTGAAGAAATTATATTAACAAGGCCCTTCATGAAGGTCATTTACAGTACATTTCTACAGAAATTTAAAAAAGATAAAGTGAAGGCTAAGAAAATGGTTTTTTGATCAGTCTACAGTCTGGAAAGTAAGACAGCCCTTTTCTCGTCTCATCCTTGGGAAGTTTAGAGAAATAGGCATAGCCTACAAACAAGATTACAGCTGTTACGCCTTGCTATCTGAAGATACACCCGAGCCATGCATAAAGCCAAGTGAAAAACAAAGTGCTCTCTTTAGCATTTCAAGAAGGACTGCAAATCACTGCCAACAACTGAAACGATTTGATTTAGATTCTCAAGGTTATTATTTGATTTGATTTAGGACTCAACTTGATCAGATTAAATATTGATTCTTGTTTTAAGCTTCCATGTTTGTTTGTTTATTTTGTGTAATAATGGAAAACTTGGCACATAACTCTTGATTTAAACAGATAGTTTAAAGCAAGTAGCTGGCAGATCCTCTTGATTTTCAGCAGCATCTCTGCAAAAACAGTTTGTTGGTCAGGAAGGTTTGAGCTGCTGACCACAGTAGGAAGCAAACAATAATAATAAATTAGAAAGACTGCAAGGGAAAGGATTGCTGTCCATTATTCTGTGTTAAGGTATAAATAATGCAAGTTCCAAGTAATGGGTAATCCATTAGTCTACAATGAAAATGATGCAAGAAAGAAAGATTCAGTCAATATAGTCACTCCAGTAGAGGATGTCTAAGCAGCTACAGCCTGAAACACACACAGGTTAATACAAAGCACATCCCTACCTCTGCTAGTCTCACCTTGCATGTTTAAGATTTCAAGGTCTTAACAAAGACTGGAAGGTTGCCAGGAAATTCATATTCAAAGGCGATGTCCCCTACAGATCAGCTAATGAGCATTTGCTGAAGAAATGTACCATTCTGCCATTCGGTTCATGACCAATGCTCCCTTCAAAACCCCCCACTGTGCCCTCTACTCTTCACTAAATGGAACTTCCTTATTCACTCAGTGTAAAAATTCACTGGATACTGTTAATTTACAAAACTCCTTGCTTTTTCTCCTCCTTATTTGAGCCACTTTTTCCCCCCATGTACAACAGCCGCTCTGCAAAACTGATTCTGTCCACAGTCTCTGTATCAAACTCCTCATTGGGTTCCTTATCCTTTATGACGGCAGCACCCAGAGACTGGAGCAATTACGGTAACAAAGACAGTTTTTAAAAGGAATCTTAATGATCATCTTAAAAAGCCCATTCCTTAGCCTTTTATAGTAAACTATATTCATGTATATATGATAATATGTTAACTTTTGTCACACTGAAGAACAATTTTTTAAATTAAATATTAGTTATTTTCCTGATTGTTTTTTTTTTCCAAACCACGCTCTTTGTGGGTGCCGCCCATTTCATGAGAACAGCATAGAGCCGGCCAGCGTGTCTGTGTTTCAAAACAAACATCTGAACTTTTGCAAAGATGGATGTGCATATTGTGCATATAAAATGAAAGAGCTTTTGCCAACAGAACTTCTTTAAAAGTTTCTCTCTGACACATTTCTCTGTCATATTTTTTCTTCTGCTCCCGTTTCAGAACGATTTGAAGAAATAATCAGAAATGCAATTTTGGGCCTATATTTCTTATTATATGCCGTTCATTATCCGAAAAAGGCCATAAGAACATATTAAAATCAGCATTTTCATCAGAATGGGTCTTAAAGTTTTGTCTGTTAAAGTGCTTTTAAGCAAACGGCTCACCTGCATTTATGCTTTTAGTCTTTTTTGTGTTGTTTATCTAAGATTACATTAATCAAATCAGTATAATCTTTGGGTTATAAGGATCAATGTTGTATTTTGTCTCAATAATCAAAACTTTACTGTTGTTTTTACAGCTGGAAGTCAAACAAAAGTTTTCCTTTTCAGAGGACCATCATGGCCTGACAGTGAGAGTTCATCTGCTGCAGTTTAAGCCTGATTAATACGATTCTAAAAACAAAGGCAACCACATGCATTGAAGCAGCTGTTATTTTAGGGAAATCAAAGTTTAGGTGGCATTTGAGAGTGCTGCAGCATTTGACCAAAAGCGGTCTTCTGATACCCCCCCCCCCGCATGCTTGCTTCCTCTGCGGAGTTTATTTTTAGAAATTAGTCAACTTGGCCGACCTGTTAGCTGTGCTAAAGCTTTTATTCATGTGAGACCTAAGTGTTAAAAAAAGAGGAGTTGAGTTTTATGTCTTTGCATCTGACAGGAAAAGCCAAAAATGAATGGGAGCACAATTTAAGATGTATTAATGAGTCTGTTTCATCCTTGCTTGTCCATAGGCAGAAATTCAGGCTGTTTTCATTCCTACGCCTTCTTTTGAAGTGCTTGCCATACAGCAGTCTTTGGAAGCGTCATGTTTGGTGATTTATTTTTTAAATTTATTTTTCCCTCTTTCATCTAGAAGCTGTTTACTAAAGCTGAGGGATGCTGTCGGGCCCTGAGGCAACACCAGGAATACTGGCTGCCTCAGCTGGCTTGTTAGTTGTGTGTCAAATGCTTTTGTTTTTCTCTCCACCCACACAATCAGCTCATTTGAGCCACAAAGACATTCCAAGGCTGCATCAGCACGTAGACATGTATATGTCGCCTTGCACCCCGATGTGGAAACAGAAAGAATCCATGGGGTGTGAGTGTGCCAGTTAATCAGAGAAGTGGTTGCGGGAGAACAAAAACTGGACTCTATATGCAAATTATGTTCATTTCCTCAATACATTTTGATTAATTTAATAGTTTTATCCAGATTAAGAGGGAAAAAACCCATGATAAACATTTGTGTTTTTGTCAGCTCCTCTCTGGACCCAACCATGTTCTGAAAGAACAAATCTAGTGCTATAAAGACAAGAAATCCTTTTATTTGCAAAAAAAAACAAAAAACATCTCCAGTAATCATGCATGCAGGAAGTACTTTTCAGGCTGTGTTTAGGATGAGCATCAGTCTCAAAAGGCTTCATTGTGCCTGAGTAAAATTTTAAATAAAGTTAAGTGACATAATTTTTGGCAGAACTTGTATGTAAATCACAACTCTGGGCTCTTCTTCTGTGTCACAGCAACATGAACCACTGGTTTATAGAGCGGTCTGCACTTCACCTTTCCTCGTCTCACTCTCATGCTGGGGCTTCATGTGCTGCCGTTTTGATTTTCATATTTTTTTCTCAATTTCCTTAGGAGATTTTTTGAAGAGGCTCTCAACCAGCTGCATGTGCGGGGGCTATTCTTCCCCTTTGGCGTTGCAATCGTTGTGGGGTTTTTTTCTGCCCCCTTTTTTTCATAATGAACTGCTTTATGTAATTTTGGGCAGCAAACCTAAAAAAAAAACATGCACATACAAGACTAAAATCCTGTGGGCTGCTCCTGTCTACAACCGCCACACCCTCTTCACCTGGTTTGATATATTGATATCATTTATCGTAAAGTTTATTCCTAAACAAAACAAAAAAGGATTTGCATTCTTTGTGAGCTTACTCTAACATAGGAAGACCCAGCAACAGACTGCATCGTATAATGTTCCACAATTTGGAAATAGAGTTCCAAGGACACCAATGTGTTTCTGAGAGTCTCTGAATATTTATATGGTGTGTTGCCGGCTTGCAGGAGGACCCATTTCTCCTTAAATGACGGCCTTTTAGTCAAAAGTAGATGAGGAAAGCAGTTTAGTTTTTCTTTTAAGGAGACACGATGTCACTGAGTAACCAAGATCCTGGAAATGCATGTTAGCAAAATGCTCATTAATATCCATCATCAAAAACAGCATAAATTAAAGGGATTCTGCAACCCCTCTGTCCTTTTTATGTTTATTTCAAGGTGGTCTGAGTTTGTTAAGTTTGCATTTTGTGTATGGCATGTTTGCATTTTTATGGAAGGGAAAGGGAATGTTTGACCAAACATAAGGTTTTAAAAACAAAACCTTTTCCTATCCTCCTTAGAGTTTTTTAAAGCAGTAACCTTTCAGGTGTAAGCCTGTTTTTCATTAGATTACATGAACATAGTGCTGCATGTGTTGTATTAAAGCCTAGGATTCCAAAAGGTTCCTATTTTTGCTGTAAATCAAGAGGGATTCATAAATCCTTTAAAAAGAAAGTCCATGAGAAGAAAGTTGAACTTGGTGGGATCTCTTTGGGTTTAACCTTAGCCGTCTTTACAGACACTAAAATCCCAGTCTGTGGTGAGAATGGATGGCTATCCTGAATGTGGATTGCTTTGTTTATGGCATATTTGTTTTCTTTATCTGCTCGAATAAATAAAAGGCTGTAGAATGTTTTTCCTCCTCCGGTCACAGACTGATTATAGGCCACCTGTCTCTGTCATGAGGTAGGAGTTTCACTAAGATTATAGAAAAAAAGATAGTATTTTAGATATAAATGAAAGAGGGGATGCTGACAAATAAAAATATATAACTGCATAATGTTAGAATTCCAACTAGTATTTTTTGTAGTTGAGGAAATGTAACAGTCTGTCATTTTTGACCATTTTGAAGTCAGGCTTAATGCTTTTACTTTGTAGTCCTTCTACAGAAGGGGGAAGCATTTGAAGGTAAAAAAAAGGGACATCTCCAGGAATGGATGTGAGAGGAACTACTTGTATTGGTAATGATTTAAAAAAATGTTTACAGGTGCAATGACAGTCTTTCTTTCAGTGTGCAATAGGGCTGCACGATATGAGGAAAACTTGCGACATTTAAGATTAATATTGCGATAACGGTATAATTTGCGGTATATAAACAAATAACAAAATAAACAAAAACCTTATTCCCATTTCATTGCAACAGTTTAAAAATTATACTCCAAATGTCCCTCGTTGATATAGGAGACAAACATCTAACACAATAGGCCTCCATCCAATTGGTCAACAAGGTGAAGGCGTGCATCCGATTGGTCAAATGCATAAAGGGATTTATTTGATTCGTTAAATGCTTCAAGCTGCCTTAAGGTTGTATTAACACATTGAAAGTTTACGATTTATTGCGATTTTCACTGTCTTTTGCGATATGCATATTGCAGAGCTGGATATTGCGATAAAAATAACTTTGCGGTATATTGTGCAGGCCTAGTGTACAAAAACATTTAACTTTCCCTAACTTTGGGGGATTCAAGGAGGGAAAAACGTTAAAGTTAACTAGATAACAGCTTCATTCTCCTTTTTTCCATTATCCTCCTATTTATTAATGAAGGCTTGTTTGCTTTTTTTTCTTTAGTGCGTTTGTGAATTTTAGGTTCTTGTTTTGTCATGAAATATGAACCTTTTGAAAATAAACAGGACTAATCACACATAAGGTTTGTTCATATTTATAATGTTTCTTGTGTGCACCTAAAACAATTGGTACCAAATTAGAGCCCTTTCTTTTTGCAGAGCTGGAATGTCATCTTCTGAAACTAACTGTTGAATAATTTAGACCCCTCTTTGTCATTCTCTCTTTTTTCATTCTTTAGGAATTTGGCAATGTTTGAATAGGCAACAAAATTATTAATTTTCAGCCTGGCTTCATACAATCTCCCTACTGCCTGCAAGTTCCTGCACTCACTCTGCAACATAATTGCTCTTTTGATTATATTTTTATTTTTCCCCTTACACATGCCACAAATGTGTGAGCAAGATGGGGAGTGTGAAATGGTCAGAATTTACAAACCCAGCTTCAAATCCACCATTCGGTTTTTGCTGTGCTTTTCAGTCTATAGCTGATTAACGGTCTCTAAATCGAATCACATGACTGGAGTTGAGGAGGCTGCTCTGTCTAATCGACACTTTGTTGGGTAAGTGGGGCATTCTGCCCGTAGACTGCGTGTTACATAAAATGCTTAAATAAGAGAATGCTTGTCTATCATTTGAATTTGGCTCCATGGATATAAGCCTGTGTGAGCGCCAGCCCCTCAACTGTGTGTGATTGAGAAAATAGATGAGTCAGGTTGGGTTTGCCTGTTGTCTTGGCACAGAGGATTAGGAGAGGAATGTTGGTTGAAATAAGGCAGCAAGTCCCAGTTGTTCAGTTGACAACTTGAGGGTTTTATGTGTATGAAAACTAAAAACAATGTTTGTCTAAAGTTTTCTTTGTGTTTCCTCTCTTAGCTCTAACCACATGATCCTGTGGGTTAGAAAGAGCCAAAATAAATCATTTATATGTGATACCAAAAGGGTTTAAGATGCCCGGTGAAGGGATTTCGAAGGCTTCCCTTAATGCAACTCCAGAGGCGTTGTTTCAGTCTCACTCTGGCTTTTCTGTTTTGATGGAGGTTCTTTTAATATTCCTGCACACATTTCTCATGTGTGCGTTTGGAGCTGACCAAAGCAGGTCTGCTGCACATATGTGCACCACAGCCTTCCAGACGTGGATCCATCTAGACACAAAGAATGCAGTTCATATGAAGGTTTATGTTTTAGCACATGGTTTCTATTCTTTAGAAGTACTTTAAACAGAAGAAAAAAAATCCAGTGCTGTGAAACAATCCTGCATCACGTTATCCTGCAACAAAGGCTCATGGGATAAGAATTAGTATCCAGTTCTGCAGAATGCTATTAATTTGTGCTTTAAATTAGAGGGTGAACAGATCACTTGTGTGTGTTTGAGTGCATGCAGACTTTGTAGGCATTCTCGAGTCGTATGCCAGAATGTGGACTTCTGCCATCAGCTGTTGACAGCAGCTTGAGATTTGGCCTTTTTCAAAAGTCACCCTTGTCTTCAACTCCTCATTTTGTCAAGACTCTTCCCGATAAAAGATTATGTTGGACTAACTGAGTAAGAGTCGACCACCTGGCTCTTCTGTAAATTGCAGATTAAAGTTTTTAGGCGATTGAGAAGGAATGAAGACATGGAGTTTATCAGAGGGGGAACTCCCATTGTTCAAAAGATAAAGAAGGAAGTTCAGTGACTGCAGTGAAAAAACGTCCAGGCAGAAGCTGAAGCCGATTCTATCTAATTTTGAAGCCCGATGTGCAGTTTTGGGTGTTAGCCTTCCTACAGCATAACTCTGGGAATGTGGTTTTCTGCAGGCTGCCAGAGTTTTATGTTAAGGCCTCCTGAGGTAATCTTGCCTCAGAAGGGAACCACTTGAACTACTTCAGCAACTACTACTATTACTGTTTAGAAGTGTTTTAAAATGAACCGTGTCATACAATTGTTATTTTAAAGACTCACTCAGATGAAAATGTTTTTGAGTGTATGTTTTTAACATGTTCTTGTGGCTTTTTACTGATAATGGAGGACAGAAATATAGAAAGTTCAGCTTAAAATGGAATTTTTAGACATTTCTTTATACAAATTGTAAACCGGGAGCAGACGGAAAAAATAATGCCATTAAAAAACATATTTGTTTTTGATGCATTCACTAGTCGCTGTCTAGATCCATGTATGCCTTCATTTTCATCATCTGAGCTGGCTCAAAACTGTCAATAATGTACAGCAGGATAGCTCCAATATTGCTCGTCATTTTTTTTTGCAGTGGGGATGTTATGTTGATGGTGTGAGGGGCTGTAAGCTAGCAGGTGAGTGTGAAAGAGTGTGAAAATAAAGACCTGTCAGCAACAGAGGCAAACTCTGTCTGTCAGTGCTAGCTGTGCATATGACAATAAACATGATTCTGATTTCTGATGAACTGCAGTTGCCATGCAGAAACTTTGACCTAAAAAAAAGACACAGGTTTTTCACAATTTTGGCTGAAAACGGCATAATCCAAATAAATTATAATAAAAATCTGGAACACTTTTACAATAGATCCAAAGATAATTGGAGGGGGACTTTACGTCTACAGTTTAGGAGAAACTCTAATCATTTAACTCATTTAATAAATAACAATAAAAATCTGTCAAACAAGTGGATAAAACTATTTGGAGGAAAACCTACAGTAAAAAGTGGTGCTGCCTCTTTTGAACAACATCCTTCTTTATTATCTTAAGCGCTTTTAGTAATCAGATCTGCTTTTATTACAAGGTTTGATCAGCTGTACTGTGTGAACAGTGTTCGAGGGTGAAAGGTCATCTGTCCACTCATGGCGGTGCATGGACTGCTGTGGCTCTGCTTGAAAGACAAGTTCGGAAACAGATAATTAAGAGAAGTGTTTGAATTTTGTAAAGGAGTGTGAGTTAATGAAAACTGCTCAGGGTTCATACGACATGCCAGCCCTTTTTGTGAGAGGAGCTCGGCTCTGGGATTTTGAGGAGAAGAGCTCTTGCAAGATCGATTTTCTTTAATCTTAGTGGAGAGATTTAGGCTTTTATTTTGTAACTTCTTCCATCTGCTTTGGCATGGTCTTCTGCATGTGTTTAATTCAAAGTAGGTGTTTATTTTATGATTGTTGAACTTATTTTTAGGGACACTTGCATTTTATGCCCATACATAAAATGTGGCCCTCTTTTGATTTCACCTCATTTAGCAGCAGGATTCACAGCTGTACTAATGCTCCTCAAAAGAGGTCAGAACTTAGCTTTGTTGAGGGTGGGAGAGGAGGAACATTACTGCGGGGATGAAAAGTGCCCTCAGTCACTGAAGGAGAAAGGACAGGCAGAGAGTGGTGCTTAGACGAGAAATCAGGCAAAGCAGCAGAGAAATAGAAATGCTTCTGGCACAAAGTGAAGATACATTTAAAGTACATTTTCTGAGCTATTTTTGAAAGAGTTCCCAGTCGTCTTTTAATTATAATTATGTCGTTTTAGCCCAAATCAAAAAAGTCTGTCGTTTTCTAGGACATAGTTTCTGCAGAGTAGCAGTACATTAGAAATTTGCTCTGAGTTGCGAGCAGGACCTTCTGCATGGTATAAGCCTTCTCACACTTCCCATCATCGCTTTTGTTTTTCTCTCTCTCTCGCTAGCTAGCTAACAGCCCCTCACCCCCAATCTAACACTAGCGGTGTAACGAAAATGCCAAACACTATCTGAGTTATCCATCCGTACAGTTTTGAGCCAGATTCAAGCTCAGACGAGGAAAAGATGCACACGAATCTATTTGTCTGCAAGTGGATGCATCGGAATGGAGTGGAGCAGGGAGCTTGTGGCTTGTCGATTGTAGCGCCTACGACACTGCTACAAGCTTTTTCAAAGGTATGTCTTCGTCTGCTCCTGATTTACAACAATTTCAAGGAATTCTTATTGAGCTCAATACAATTTCAAGCGGAATTTTGTTGAGATATATCCTTCATCAGAAAAATGCCAAAAAAAAAATGTTAGAAACATTAAAAAGAGCATTTTCATTGAAGTAGGTATTCAAAGTTGCTGTTAAGAGTTTGCAGTATTTTTTGTCAGAAAAAAACAGTTTTTAAAAATGGATAAATAATGAGAACCAACAGTTTGTTGACAGTTTAAATGTTCCAGACCTGTTAGTCCGCATGTAAAAGAAAGCCAATGAATTCCGGCTAAAGAGAGTGTAACAGTATGAAACGCCAGCGGATCTTTATCAGCTTTTAAACACAAGCCTGGCAGACTGAAAGCTCCATCACCACAGGCCTGTTCTTCTTCCAGGAAAGCTGACGTTCTTCTACCTTCAATCAACTGTTTTTATCCTCTCTTTCTCACTTGTTGGTCTTTGACTTTTCTCTACATGTGGTTTCTCTCTCTTTTTTTCCCTTCCTATTCCAATCCCTTCCCTTACTTTCTCTCTTCCTTACTCTTTTTTTTTTTAAATAATTTCCACTTTCTTTTTTTTTTACATCGATTGTCTTCCATTTGAGGAAGTATGAAGAGTGAGGATCTTTCTTTGGGTGATTCTAGATCAGGGGTCGGCAACCTGAGGCTTATTTTTAAAAAGCAATGCCTGTGAGGTGCATCACGCGAAAACAAAACGGTGAAATAAGTCAAATTATATTTAACTCATTGACAAACAGTTGAAGCAGGAGGCTCTTGACAATTGTTCCCATATTCAGAATCAGAATCAATTTATTTGTCAAGTACAGCGCATGTACAGGGAATTTAACTTGGTTACTATTGCTCCAACAATCTAGTTTACCAGTTTCATCGTTTAGTTGTACTTAAACATTTGACAGATTTCGGAGCTCCGTGTACTATAGAAATTTAATTGAAGATCTGTAAGGACATTCCGAATTCATTCATATGGCACGTCGGATTATAAAGCAGATTGCTGAAAATTTCAAGGATTTTAAGAGTGCCTCATAGTCAGAAAAAAATGTAAGGGTGACTTAGTTAGTTCTGTTTTACGAATTTCTTTATAGTAAAATAAATTGTGCATCTTTTCTTCACTGCTGACATTACACTGCCTACTACTAAATTGGCTGCATCGAGATGATCCCATACAATACATGGAGACTTTTATTTTGAAAGGAAGTAATGGGAACCTTTGACAAAAGTTACCTTAAAGAAAACAGCTATTATTTCTTTATGGTTGTTTTAATTATACAATAATCTCTATAGTTTATTTATATTTTTCATGATAATAGCAGCATGATAAATACAAAGCAGTGTCTTAATTTTCTAAAAGGTGAAGGTAAGACTTTCTGGCTCCTACCAGGTTATAGTCAGGAAGAAATCAACCTGAATGGCTCTTCAAGTGTCAGCGGTTGCAGACCATGATCATGATCTTGACCTAAACTGTACAGCATTTCAAAAACTATTTTCAGTTTTTCATTTTTATAATTTATTTTTTTAACTTTACCCTACCAACATGAATAACCGGAACAGATATTTTCTCTTTTTATTTGCTCGAAGTGTCAGAATTTTCCTCGCCTCCCTACTGCTCTGTGCTCCATGTCTTCTCTGACCTTTTGCTCCAAAAGCACCATGCATCTTCCCCCACTTTGCTATATTTGTTTCCCCTTTTCCCTCTCTGTCTTTCTCCTGCTCATTCTCCTCTCCCCCACTCACCCTCACCCTCACAGTCACCTTATCTCTCTGCAGTCTGAGTTATTTATCACTGCTCTGAAATATTAAAGAGTCTGCTGCCTTTACTCCAGAGGAGAGTCGATGACTTTTATTTATAACACCTTTGTGCAAATGCACACGCACAATGTTGTTTAGTTAAGTTTGTGTGGGGTGCCATGTGCTCTGCAGCGCTGCATCGTGCAAATATTGTGACTTTTTAATTTAGCATCCCTTTTTTGGGTTTTGGAGCATGAGTTCAGATGTATTTACTCCTGTAAGGACTTTCCTGATGATATTATCGATAAATGTAGTTCACCTTTGTGCTCAAGCAGCAGGCCTGTGATAAAAGTTTGGTTCATGAATACATTTTCAAATGTCCAGAGTAAAATGGAATTTTTTTTTTAGAAGTTTAGAGGAAAATGTTGAGAGTAAAGACAATATGACAAAAAAGATATGTGAATGAGTTAAGGAAATAAAAAATAAAAAAATGGACTACATTATTGATGCCAGAGAGTTTTCAAATATTCCAACAACAAAAAAACCTTGAGTCTTTTTTTTTTGTGTGACTTCTCATTGCGTAATCTCACCAAATCTTTGTACACCCTCCTCATTTTCTTATGTGCTTCCTCAGAAGTCAAACAAAGAAAATCACGTTTTTGATGTTTTAAGTGTTTTTGTGTTAGAACACAACTCAGGCAAATTTCGAAAAAAAACTACTGCTGCTCTGCAGAAACTATGTCTGAGAAAACAACACAAGTTTTTTGATAAATAACATTTAAAAACCTACTGGGAACAGTTTGAAAAGGGATGAAAAGATGATTGAAGTGCATCTTTAAAGCCCAATTTTTACATTGCGTTCATACTTTATTATAAATTGAGGGTTCCGACAGGATAGCAGTGGGGGGAGATTTCATATCTTCATAAAAAAAAATACCCAGGGATTATTTTTTTTGAAGCATGAATGAACATAATAAACTAGATCCCTTTTTTTCTCCCTTTCGTGTCAATCAACCCTTCAAGTCCTGTCAGAAAATCACAACAGCTTTTGACTTGGTAGTAAAGAATTCCTGCCGCTTCATAGGCAAACACGTCTGTCTATTTATTTGACGTTGTGGTTGAGAATAAATGTTATTGTGCTGAGATGGATTTGTCGATTCTCAAGTGCTGAATTATCAAGAGCTCACTTAAGATTAATCAGTGCATACGAAGCTTCCATGTCGTCTTGCTGTTTATACCACAGAATACATAATCATCCATCAGGATTTGGATGGTTTATACTTTCCTGCAAACACACACAGAGGAGAAAGGAGGCTCCTGGGGGCTTCTATACTTAGCAGCCGGTCCCTTTGGGGGACAGTGGTATTCAAGGCTGGAAATGTTGAGTAAGCTGCAGTGAAGCTGTGCTCCATGATGCTTTTGCACCTGCTTTGGAAACTGCTGATTTAAGCGTGCCGTGGCCTGCTGGCTCTGCCCCCCACAGTCCTCCCTAAATGTCAAGAGCAACCAGAAGTTAAAGGAAAAAAGAACAAAACTTCACTAGAAGTGTATTCATTTTGTGTTGCTTCTGGACTTTGACATTCGAACGCCCCCCCCCTTTGAATATGTTCAGCTAACACATTTGCTGAACACATTTAAGGAAGACTGTTTGATGGACGAGCAAAGGGTGCAAGAGTTTTGAGCGAAACTGATAGATTTTATGGTTAGACTTGCTTACAATCTTGGCTTGTGTGCTCTGTCTTTTTGTTCTTTTATGAGCAGTGGTGTAAAACAAATTTCTCCTGATTTCTCATTTGTTTACACTTTTGTCAAATTTATTGTTACAGATCATCAAGATATGAACAAAACCCTAGAGATACCACAGAAAGGCACAAAATAGAGTTTTTACGTAAAGGTTATTACTTTATTTATCAATAGTAATAAACTAAATAGGAGCTGCCTGACAAAGTGAAGTTAAGTTGAAGGTTACTCTAAAGTGCTAGACCAGGGGTGGCGAACACGCGGCTCTCGAGCCGCATGCGGCTCTTGGACAATGAGCGTGCGGCTCTTTGCGTCTCGTCATATTTTCCATATACTGTGCCTCATTTCATAATTTTTCCCTCTTAAACTATGTTCAAACCATCAGAGGGTATTAAAATAAATAATTAATAATAAAAGTGTGTGTGTGTGTGTTTGATTCTGCTCCCGACACATACGTGACCGCCAATCATTTGCGCGGGTTACGCCCACTGCCGGAACACATAGATAAAGATTGATGTGCGTGCAGACCGTTACCCTCATGGTCAAAATGGTGAAATTCAGAGTATACAGATAAACACAGAATGTTTCTGGAAGAACGGGAAGGTTCTTACTTTTTACTGAACAGAATGCCAAGTCACGATGTTTATTATTATGAGCTTTTGGGAGCAGTAACATTGGTCATGGCAGAAAAGAACAAAACGGATCCCGGAGAAAATGAAAAACTTCCTGATCTGACACAAATTGTCTCCTTTATTAACAAGTTGAAGCTTTTCAAAGTGCTCATTCAAAACGGCAAACATCCCACTTTCCTTCTTTGCGGAGCTCACAGCAGAAAGCTGCAATCAGAAGCGCAGAACGTGACGCTGCTTGCACAACTGGACGGAAACGACCGCAGATCACTTTTCTCATGGATCCTTTAATGCAGAGACTGACTGCCTGACATCACTGCTTGTCACTGAGGAGGCAGCGAGAGAACCGGAGATAATTGAGCTGAAATCTCTTTGAAAGAAAGCCCTGTTATGTTTTGGAGAACAGACATCGGTCCGTTCTGACCGACACTCACGTAAAGGAGCTGATCAGAGAGGCTACAACTGGCCCGGGGCTTAGCCCCGCCTTCAACCCCTACGACTCATGGGAAGGGGGGGGATTTTCTGTGTAAAACCATGAGCCAGGTAGCTGTTAGCAGAGTTGAGTTCCATGCCGTTTGGCTGAATGAGTGTGTATCGAAGTTACCGGGTTCCTAATGTGAGCAGAAAGGAGAGGACGTGAATGATGCAGTCAGATAAACTATAACTCAGCACTTGTTGGAACATTACTCGTTAGTATAAACTTCATTCATTCATTTCAATGTATTAATATTTAAGAAATTATTTGCTTTTGATGCAAATGTCAGTCATACAATTTGAAATTAAAAAAAATATTTAAAAGCAAGATATTCTAATGAAGGTCAAAATTAATTTAAGTTGCACACAACTGAAATGTATTGTATTTAATGTGTTTATTGTGAATATGAATGACTCAGACACCAGAAGGATGCTCTGTCCAGATGTTTGTGTATGTGCTGGTGTAAGTATCATTGGAAGAGGAATGTTGAGACACAAAAAATTACCAGTTAAATGCTGTTGTATAAACGATGAAATATTCAGTTTTATCATCATAAATCTGACTTCAGAGGAGTCACATTCTCACCAGCATCAACCTTTCTGCACGTCACTGAGTAGTTGTGTGTCAGAGAGAGGCAGAGAAAAGAGTGAGATGAAGAGAGAGAGAGAATGTGTGTATGAAATGAGAGAGAGGTGCCTGCGTGTGTTGAGGGGGTATCTGACCTCTAGGGTAGTCTCTGTGTTAACTCTGGCTAAGCTGCATTGATGTGTGTATTGAGGGTGGACACTTTCCTTGAAATAAACACAAGTACAGTACTGCTGTTCTGTTGTGTTGTAGGGAGAGGAGTGTGTTATGGACAATAATGCAGCTTTGATTGTGTGTGCGTGTGCATCTTGGTAGGTCATTGTGTGGTGTGGCTCTTTGACTCTGACAGGGAAAAAATTCGGCTCTTGGTGTCAAACTTGTTCGCCACCCCTGTGCTAGACATTATCTTGAGGTAAATCTGATTCAAGTCTATCAATCTGAATTTCTTAAACTTTAGAACTCTAGTCCACCACAATATAGAGCCATTTTCCATGAATGGGAAAAAACATGGAACAGTGGGGAAACTTCCCAGGATTGACTGGTTGACCAAAATTACCCTAAAAGTGCAGTGATGCATCCAAGAGGTCACAAAAGACCCCATAACAACACCCAGAGAACTTCACGATCCTACGTTAGGTCAGTTTTAACGATTCCACCATGAGAAAGAGGTGGAACTAAAATGACCTGCACAGCAGAGCTCCAAGATGAAACCAGAACCAAAAGGGTAATCTCATTTCTAACAGAAAAACATCTTGGTGAACCTAAAACCTTTGGAGGAAAATATTATGTGGATTTAAAGACTAAATTAAAATTTTAGGAAGCTTTGTTTTAAATAACATATGACAATGGTAAAGATTTGAGTAAAAGAACTTACCAACAATTGAATACAGTGGTGGTAGTGTAATGGTGGGGGTTGGTTTAGCTGCTACTTGACTTGTGGTCAATTGAACTACGAATATGTAAAACTCCTGAAGGAGAATTGCCTTTATCTGTTCATTTTCAAGAGCTAAAGCACACAATTACACCTGTAGATGTTTTAGGAAGGGCAGAGTGAAGATTTTAGAGTAGCTTTATTAAATTCCTGATCTAATCCAGATGTAGATGCTGTTTCATGACCTTTAAAAAGAGAGTTCATGTTACAAAACTTTAAATGGGCCAAAGTCCCCTCACAGCACCGGTAAAGTCGTTATTGCAAATGCATGGTTGCAGTTGTTGCTGCTAAGGGTGATCATTTAAGCTATAGGCTGGAAATCCAGAACATTTCAGTGTGACCAACATACAACGAAGCAGAACAAAAGCAAGAACCCAATTTTTTTTTACTTCAAATTCCAATAATTCCTGTAGAGCCTAAACCTGCTCGTCTGAACTTGTTTGCACTTATCAGTTCTTACCGTGAGAGTCCAATGAATGTAGTCAATGTTCTGCTTTAGCGGTCAGTTCTCCCTCAGTGTGATGCATAAATGGATGAACACAAAGTCTTCGAGTTCTGTCAGCAGGCTTTATGAGAGGAGCAGATAGAGTAGGTGAGTATTGATTTTTTCGAATGCCAGCAGGCTTGTCATGCTTGTGCTTTTCTGTTCAGCCCTGTGACACACAAGACATACGTGCATTGACTTTGAACTGACAAAAATAAAGAGAAAGCTGCTGAATGGATTAATAAATGTCTCGTTTTAGCCAGGACTGCTTATTTAATCCTCAACAGTCATTTTTGCAGTAATAGGATAACCACAAACGTGCACGACCATGAAAGACCTCAGAAGGATTTGCTGCGTTCACTGGTTCTTTCTGTTCTCGTCACCAGTCAAACTGGGATAAAGAAAACTAAGTGTGACTAATGGGATAAATCCAGCTACTGTCTCCAGAGTTTCAACCTGGAAAAGTGGATAAATCTTGAGAGGAAGAAAGAAGAAGACATGGATTAAGCGTATAAGAAGCTGTAGTCATGTGAAAGTGGTTATTACAATGCATTCCAGGTATGTGCTTGAGTTAAGTCGAGAGGTGAAGGATAATCAGAAGTAAAGAAACATACATCAAACATATTTCATGCAAAAAAAAAAAACAGCAGGAGTCCAGTTTCTTAATTTTCAGAGCTCCAAATACAGGCCTGCTGATTTTTGGTGCTGCACAGATACGATGTGCTGGTGGAACATGGAGCAGTTACTGCGCACCGTATCCCAGCTGTTGGTTCATACCTCATCCCTGCAACCCCATTTAACTGAAAGAGTCATTATGCCAAGGAAGCAGCTGTATGGAGATGAGAGCAATCATGAATGAATGGGCACAGGAAGGAGGCCGTGGACTCAGGACGTCAAAGCCATTGGCATTCAGACTCCACTGCAGCTATGGCTAAGAGGCTTTTAGAAGACACTACTGCAGTACAATCACAATTTATATGTAAGGAGTACATAAAAAAGCGTCCACTAGTAAATTTATCAGTAAAGAAAATATTACTGATGTAATGGTAGGGGTTTGTTTTGCTGCTTCATGATATTACATGGAAATGCTAAGGTTTTGTTAGGACTATAATAAAACAGCAAAAATAGTATTTTTACATTTCTCTTTAGTGGGGATGTCAGCATCATTCTACCATAAGCTAAAACTTTGGGGAAAAAACAAGAACATTTGTTCTTGGTAGATTATTCATTTGGGGATTGTTTTTTTAATGTATTTTTGAATTTGTGCTACATTTGTAAATAACTTGCAGTTGTGGGATGTGTACTGATAAATCCAGATGCTGCAAAAACAGTGTGAGTATTAGGTCAAAGTGTAGAGACACGGAGGACTTGGTGTTGATTGCTGCACAGTGGAGGTAGTGTGATGGTGTGGGCACCTCTCCTTTACTTCCAGATTACACAGACTCCCACAAAATGTGGTTTGTCTGAGAATAGGTCCAGACTTTACAAATGATGTGGGTGAAATGGCATGCCCCCAACTATCACCCCATTGAACACCTGTGGGATCATTTTGGGTTTGCTCTTGTTGTTTGATTATCAGCATACCATGAGTGACCAGCATGAGGAGAAAGAGGTACCAGGCTGTCGCGGCTCTGTCTGGTTCTTGCACAAACTACTGAGGCACTTGTTTGTTAAATGAACATATTGCTAAATTTCCTGTAAAGGACAACGGACTAAACCCAGTCTGTGGTGAAATAAACTGATGGGCTTGTCAGGGAACATTCAGCAAGGGCACAACCCACGAACTCTGCTTTGCTGCTTAGTCCACAAGTGTTTTGAAATGTCCCTGCATGTGTCTTGTAAATGAGCTACCATTTGAAAAAAAGTAGGAAAAAACCTTTTTCAAATAATCTACAAAACCAAGTGCTCGTTATAATATTTCTGTAGAAATTTGATGTTTATACTTTGTTCTAATAATCCAGTCTTTCTATCTTAACACTTCATAATAAGGGTCCATTTATTAATGTTAGTTAATGTATACTTAAGCATTAGTTAACTAGGGAATAAGTTGTTATCGTACACTTGTATGCATTGCCTTGCATTACTAAGTTCATTATTAATTGTATCAAATGGCAGTTAACTAATGTTTATAATTCAACCTTATTTTAACGCATTGAAAACCATCAATAAATACTTCCCTATGCAATTGCTTAGCAGTATATGTGCATCAACAACATGTTGGCTAATATATATGTAAAACCTTAATCCTGTCATAATTAATCTTTTACTTTAATTATCTTTATTGTATTTTACTTTGACTAATTTATAATAAAAGCCTTAATAGTTTTGTTTTGTTGGACAGTTTTTTTAAACGAATGTTTTTAGATGACAGTAGAGATTTGGCACTTGCAGCTCTTCAACTGATGTAGATGAACTCTTTGGATGTTTTGGTTATTAGAAAATAAATCACTGGATGGTGTTGAGGATGTCAATAAAAGCCTACAGTTAATTTCTGCTGCCATCAACAAGGTGCATCTTCTTCTCTATGGATTTAGGGGTCTCTTGTTTTTTCAATATCTCTCTTTTTTAAATAAACTCTCTTAGAAAGCCATTTCCCACTGTGGCTACCTACTTTCAACATCAGTAATATCATATTTTTCCTACATCCCATTATCTTGGTCATGATAGTGTGATGTGTCCATTAACTGATTTCACTCAAACTGTATTATTAGCAACGTGTTGTGTTTTTTATAATATACAATTCTCTGTTCATTGTTCATTTTGATGGTATGAAGGTGCTGTTTAATATGTGACATTAATTCTGAAAAATACAAAGTCATTGCTTTAAAACAACAAAACCCTCAGTCAATAAAACAGCCATGGTTTCTGTCATCAATCTGTTTCTGTGATTGTTTTTAAAGCTGAATAATAGCATTTCACAATAAAACATTTACATTGAGATCCTTTCAAGTTGCAAAACATTTATAGGATAAAAGAAAAGCTGTGTGTGTTCTGTTTTTTTCCTTCCTTGATCTTTATTTCCTGTTGGCCAACAGGGGAGATACTGACTAAACTGAGGCACTGCAATACTATTTAAGGGTGTTTTTTTTATCCCCCCGATTTCCCTCCAACTCAATCCTCCAAACTCTTGTCTGTCACATTTGCCTTTTACATCTCTGTTTCTTTCTTCTCTTTACATTCAACTATGCTTCTACTCGCTGTATCCAATCTCTCTTATTTTCACTTGTCATCCTCCGATTGTATGCTTTGATAAGAGTAGAAAAAGCACAGCATGAAGGACAAGGACGAGACCGAAATGCGTTTTTAAGTTTAGCCTATTTGACATCCATTAATATTAATTACGCCTTCAATCAAAGCTAAAGAGAGTGACACGGTAAAGAACAAAGTTTTACTGGAACTGAGTGATGGTGTGGAACTGTATTGTTAAGTGTGTGTTATGTTTCAGTTTTGAGAAGCTGAATGCTGCAACACCAGAGAAGACGGGACAAAGCAGGCCTGCAATGAACCGTAAATATGCAAGAATGAAAACAAGTCAACACGAAAAATGCCCCCAATTACTGACTTTCAATTGTCTTTCCACCACTTTTGCTAACAATTTGATTTTTCAAAGCCCTTTTTAATCTGACTCTGTATGACACCCCTTGTGTTTGGATGTATGTTGATCCATGAATTTGTGGCAGATCAATAGATTTTAAGTTTGACTTTACAAACATTTTGTTTTTGTAGACCACTTTTCACAGACAGCAAATCTGCTTTTAGTGTTGAGTTGTAAAAAAAATGACCAGAAGGACAAAAAGCACTAAAAAGCAAAAAGTGCTTATAATGTTATTTAGCAAATTTTCAGTTTGTCAGTTTTCAAAGCTGTTGACTAATAGGAGGCATGTGGGCTTCTGTTAGCAATCAATGCTCATGCACTAAGGCACGCACAAAGCATCTATAAACATAAGTGAAAAAATTGGTAGCTCTTTGGAGCTTAGTAAATTCCAGGATAGTAATGTGATAGGAACTACACATTTTCACAATAAACAATATTCCAGTCAATGGTCTGTGGAAGTCACTGGGAACGACAGCAACTCACCCACAAAGTGTTACGACATAAACTGAAATTCAGTGGATGTTAAGGCTGATAGTGTACAGAGATCGCCCACACTTTTTTCAGAATTGATCACCACCGTCTTCTAAACTCAATGTGTCCTTGCAATGCAAGGCTTATGTATATTGGTGTAAAGCTAACCACCACTGGACTCTAAAGCGGGAAAAAAACAGTTTTCCATCTGGTAACTCGACAGACTAGTCCAGTTTTGACATAACAGAACTTGTCTGACTTTGTTCTACCAAGTGTAAGGTTTGCTGGAGGAGTTATTATGGTGTGGGGTTGTTGTTTTTTTTAGGATACTAGCTTGATCTTGTACTTTCACCATGAGGAAATCTTAATATTTCAGCATACCAAGAGGTTTTTGGGCAATTCGTGCTCCCAAGTATGAAAGAATATTTTGGGAATGACTCGTTCCTTTTCCAACATGGCTGCACATTAGTGCACAAAGCAAGGTCCAAAAGAACATAGGTGCCACACACAATTTTGACTTTGATCTGACTGAAAACCTTTTGGAAAAATTAGAGTAACAGGACCTTCCAACTTCAGTGCCTGACCTTACAGATGCTGGTCAAACAGTCCCATAAATACACTCATAAACCTCATGGAAGTGTTCCCAGAGAAGTTGAAGCTGTTACATAAAAAAAATTTAAAAAACAGATGAACTAATATCATAATAAACCCTACGTAGTGCTCATGGAATGTCACATAAGTTCAAAGGCGAGCAAAAGCGGACGAGCAAATACTTTCGGCATCATGGTGTTTTTGAAAGTCATTCCGGTAGACTTTGCCAAGAGGAATACATTCAAATAATGCTTTTGCTTATGTTTTTATCAGTCCAGTATTAGTTTTTATTCGTTTTTTTATACCAGCAGCACAAACAATGATTGTAAAATCATCCTTTGTTTTGCATCCATACTTGCGTATGACAGTCATTTGTGTTGAACCACCAAGCAGCCATGTTTTTAGTGAAAATATTTCACTCTCCCTGCTAAGTTGGCAACCCACGCTAAAGGTTTTTCTTATCTGTCTTGCACGTTTTGCTCTTATTTTTTTTCTGCTTTGTCGCTTTTTTTTGACACAGCACAGAGATTAGACAGACACCTTAGGGATGGAAAACTATATCGCCCCTGGTGCATAGCCTTTTTATTTTCCAGTGTGAACTAGCTGTGACTTGAAACAAGTCAGAAAAAGGTTATAACCCTGAAATCTGTGCTGTGTGTAATATATTTTGCAGTTGGATTCCTTATTATTCATGTGGTGTTTAAAAAAGTGACTGCAAAGTACACATACATTTAATTATTGATGACCTAAACACAGTGTCAGGAAAGTCTTTCAGAAATTTGGTGTTTATACACTGCACATCCATATGGGAGATGCCATACATCAAAAGATGGATACATGTTTGAATATGCATGGATTTATTTTTTATTCAGTTTCATTCAGCAGTAAACAGGGGGCTGATGATGCCTGCCACCCTGACAGTGTATGAATATTTATGCAACTGATATATCAGTGACTGCTGAAAAGAAAAACACAGGCTCCAGATAGCAGGAATACAAATCAGAACACTCGCCAAGTGTGTATGTGTGTAATCTTTGTGTGGGAACAGTGGAAAATTATAGCCCTGAGACGGTTTGAGATTTAGGTGCATGTGTGTGTCAAAGGGAAAGAGAGGCGTAGCTGACATTTACTTTGGTTTTCGTTTCCCTTTAGGCGTTTTGTGCCCCACATTTGAAAAGAGGAGAATAACACTCTTATTATGGAAATCTTCTACCCGCTATATTTAGTTTTTTTTTTCTTTTTGTCAGAAAAACAGATGGACAAACTGATAGTTACATGACACGACAGACGCAAAACCTTCTTTAAAAAAAACTGCAGGCCAGCGGTCGAATAATGTCATGGTAAACTTTTCTTTATTTGCCTGACAAAAAGAAACAAAACATGGATGACAAATATAACTACTTGCCATCTTTACATTCAATCCCCCTTCAGTCTTCTCTGTTTTGAGCACTGGGGTAAATTAAAGTTAAATCGCAGATGCTTTCAACATTTTGATGAAACTAAGCTCAACAGTTTTCACAAGAGAAGTTTCTTTTCTGCTGTCATTTTACACCTCATCACTTGTCGTTTCTTTTGAATTTCAATAACGCTTTAGAGACACACACACACACACAAATACAAATGAATAACGTTGTCAAACCCTTCTTAAAGCAGGAGCTGCAGAGAAATATCATTTCAAAAATATTTTTAAAAAATTGCAACACCTCATTTGGATGGCTGGACGAACAGACGAACAAGAACAGATGGATTTTTCAAGCTAAACTTGAAGTAATTCTCTCCCACATAATTTTTATCAATCTCTCTATTGCGGAAGAACGTCGGCCTGCCATCTTTTTTTTTATAGATGATAGGAATCTTTTTTTCTGCCTCTTTGGTCCAGATATGTGGCTGTGCTGCTTTTGGATCATTTTCCTGCATGACCTACTTTTGACCAAGCTTTAGCTGCTGGACAGATGGTCTTGAATTTCCCTTAAAATTTTATCTGGTATCCTGAACAATGAATGACTGCCTCAGTGGGTTTAAGGTGCTAGGGTTGTGTGGCTGCAAAAATACCCATAATACTATACTCCTGTCACCTGATTGATGTTGGATAACATTAAAAGGTTTACTTTGCTCATGTATTTCAGTAGGAGATCATTAAAGTTTTTTTCTGATACAGTTCTGCATGCCTCCTCCTGTCATGGATTTTAACATTTAGCCTACCGGTGCTTGTTGAGCCCTGCAGACTTTTGTGAGGTATTTGTTACCATTTGGGCGTTTTTTAGTTTGACCTTGAGGTGAACTTGATAGGACATCCTCTCCTGGGTAGAGTGCCATGAAATACTTTCCACTGCAAATATTTGTCCTCGCTGAAAGTCACTTTAAATAGCTTTAATAAAGTTTCACTTTACATTTGAACGCAGCTTTGGTTTTTCTTTCTCTGTAAGCTCACGTCCATGACTCCTCCAGACTGACTGCTTTTCCCATCCTGATGATTATCATCACCTGCATGCATCTTATGACATGAAAAGATAGTTTTTGTTGGGGTTTTTATGAAATAGGAAAAGATGAGGTAATATGTTTGCTCACTAAAGACTTTTGAAATTCTACACATCAATGAAACACTCTTTTTTTATCTGAATCTCTGGTAAGCGTAATATGTGTTGACTAGGAATCCCATAATAAATTAAATGTGGAACCATGAAATGCGTTTTTACAAAAACTTTTTATTGGAAGTGGTTGCTTGAAGACGCGTTGCCGGGCCAGTGTGAACCAGAGAAGTAGAAGAGCCACATTCTGAGGATAATGTACGCCTAAAAGGACAGGATGCACAGAGGCTGAGGAAGATACACTGGCTAGATGATTGTCCTCCTCTCAATTCATATTTAAAAAAAGGACAGGAAGAAAAAAAATCTGCTGATTAGTGTGAAATGAGTGAGCTCCTCTGAGGTCTTTTTTATCCTCGAAAGCAGGAGAAGGTGAAGTCAAGTTAATCTTAGAGATAAATCCGGACACCAGGAGTTGTGCAAAGGTGTGTATAAATAGAGCAGGTAGCTGTTAGGTCTAAATGCAGTTCCAAAGGACAAGCCTATGGAGATTTGAACCATTCTCTCTTCATATTTTCTCTTCTGCTCTCCTCTCTTTCTGGGGCGAGGAAATTCACGAGCTTTTGGAAATCTGAGCAGTGCTTATTCTAACCCTTTGGTTCCAGAAAAACTATCTTAGTAATTCTGTCTCTTTTTTCATGAAAACTTCCAGTAGGTCGGGCCTCTGTCCTCACTCTGAAAAGCACGACACTTTTTTGTAAATGTGTAGGGTTTATGTTAAGCATGGCAGTTAGTCCTTGTACTTTGTTCTTAATACTTTATGTTTTGCTGGAATGCTGAACAGTTGATACAGATCTCCTGTGGGGTTAATTAGCTTTTACAAGAGGCCTCAGAGGAGTTTTAGCAGTTTGCAGTCAGTTAGAAACTTTAATGTTGGTCCCTTTTAATCAGCCGAAAAAGAAAAAAAAAGGATGAAGACCTAATCTGAACAATGCCCAGATGCAGTTTTTGTGGTAAAACAAATAAGCACTTTGCCTGTTCAGAAGAAACACTAACTTGCAAACATATCTTCTTTTAGCTGTTTTGATCCCTGAGTAGTTTTCTACAAAAACAAAAACTTGGGAGGACCTTCCAGCTTGGTAACGTATGAAGAGAGTGTGATATTTAGACACAGATATAATTAGATTTCTTGCAGCAGAGGGAAAGTTGAGGCATTCTGTGTGGGGGATGCTGCTTTCCGAGCTCAGTAAAGGTGTAGGATGAGAACCTATCCAGGGCTCGCGCTGTATTTATTTCACAACACCAAATGACCCCTTTCTCATTCCATTTCTGTTTTTGAGTATTGTGTGTCTTGAAGCCCTGCTACTCAGTTATATGTGCTGTACTCTGTTGTTTGCTTGTGTAATATACTTGTGAAATAGACTTTTGTCGAACATACAGATGAGCTAAGACAGAGGAGTATATGAAGGCATTGAAAAAACATGGACTAGAACAAAACTGTAAAGTTATTCGATTAAAAAGTTGTGAAAAAGGAACCCATTTTATAGAAAATATCTAAAATCCAACACTTAAAAATCCGAAATAGATATATATGAGAAATAGAAAAAAAGATATAAACAAAAAAATATATAAAATGTAACAAATAACAAAAAAAAGGAAAAAGATGATCATAGGTTCCATAGAATACATAAAAAAAAGTTAATAGGTTGTCTGAAAAGCGTTTTCAATAATCAATCATCACTGGGATAATCCACTGTAATAAGATAGAGGTTAATATTAAATACATAAAATGGAAAATAAAAGTTAAATACATGCAATAAAATAAATAAATAAAATAATATATATTAAAACGGATAGAAATGAATAAATAGGCAGGTAAAAGCAAAATTAAAAAGGTGGGTCGTTAGCCTCTTCTTAAAAAAGTCAACGGGCTCTGATCTTAAAAGATGAACACTGAGATAAGAAGGCCCAAGACCATTAAAACGTTTAGAAACCATTAAAATAGTCCTAAAATCTTTCAACAAGTTCAATTAACTTTGGAAGGACATGCTTAATCCTTCTTACCTTCATTCGATGTTTTCCTTACATATAATACTCTAACAGGTTTGAAATGAAGACTTAAATTAACATTTAAAGTGCAAATGTGTGTTACAGAGCTATGTTAAAATGGTCCTTGCTTCAGTTATGTGTCACTTTCTGCAACAAACTAGTCTGTGAAATGATTGGGAGCCTTTTCTTGAACCTAAACAGTCTATTGAGGCAGCAAGCAGGTCATGGACACTGAAGAGGAGCTGCAGAACCCAGGCAGCTTTCCTAAACTTGGAGTGTTTGGGTTTTAATGAGTTTTCACCTCCTCTAATGGACGCAGCTGTCATTGGGATCCTTCCCTGAGATGTGTGTTCGTGTGTGTGTGTTACAGATGGAGATGGCTAATGACTCTCTGATGCAATCAATTCCTGATTGCAAATCACCGCTGTAAGAGTTCTCATCACTTGGTGAGCAGAACCAGTCTCTGCTCACAAGTCTTTTGTGGATTTAGCATGGCCTGGATGTTGTTGCCTCTGTGGTGACATCAGTTTGTTTCTAGAAAAACTGTGAGATGCAATCTGTGCTCTATTTTTCAAGTGAAGTTATTTTTATTACTGGGAATTTTGGGAACCTTGCAAGGAGACGGTCACTGAGGGGACAGATGTCTAGCCAGCTGGTACTTTTAGCTGCTGTAACCATGGTTACCAGATGTTCTTATCAAACCTGTGTTACACTGTGCCTCTATTTATGGTCAACGAGAAAAATGCGAAAGTTAAGTCACACTTAATGGACTTGCTGGCATTTGCCACAGTTTCATTTCCTGTACTTTTAACTGAGCCATCTTTATCCAATTTAATATTTACTTTAATTAATTTTTTGCTTTTTTTTTGTTAAAGAAGTTTTCCATCTTTTATTTGAAATCTTTATATACTTCAGAAGTTTTTGTCTTGCCCCCTTTTCAAAGCAGCATTGACATTGAGGATTTTTAGTGTGTTCAATGTTTTTCTATTAGACTTTTTCTTGAAAATATAAAAATAACAGTTTATAGAAATAAGTGCTCAAAACACAGTTATGACCGTACGTTTATTATAAAGGGTTATTAAATTGATGGAAACAAAGGGAAGAGGAAGACTATCATTCCTCGTCAAAGAGTAGCACATTTTTAATCACCTTATGGTGGTTTAAATGGTTGAACTGTTCTGGAGCATTGATACATTTCTATAATAAAGAATGAGAATTGGAGTGTGGGGGGTGGGGGGTTAACCATCAAATGGTTCCCGGGCTGTGACTGAAGCTCACCGCTCCCACAGGGGAAATGCAGAGAAGACAACTCACAGATGAGAGAAGACTGATGGGACTTTACCTTCAAAATCAAAGAGTATTTTAAATAGCCTGGTTTTTAGCTGTTCTGTCTAAGTCATATTAATCCATTCTTTTGTCATGAAGATCAGCAGTAAAATGACTTTAAGATTTATCTCAATTTACCTCATGTTTCTGGTTAACTCCACATTCATTGTAATCTACACGATAATATATTTGCAGCATCACTTATTTCTGTTTTAAGGTTCCTTTGTTATTTATTTGGGTTTGCCATTACACTGTACACATGTTGGCATTTTATAACTTTTACTACATGTTTTTTCTGTAAAATTGCGTTTCTGAGAATATTTATTCAAATCATTGTGGTTCCGAAGCAGATCTAAAAAGCCTGTAGGTGTGACGTAGGCACTGCATTTGGCGGACTACAAGCTCCTTTCTCCGCTCAAATCTGATGCATCCAGTTGTAGACAAATAGATCCGTGTACATCTTCATTGTCTTTGTCCGAGCTGGCATCTGACCCCAAACTCTTTGGCTAAATAGTTCCAATATTGCTCGCTATTTTTGTTGCACTGGCGATGTTATTGTGGGGTTGTGAGGGGCTAGCAGGAGAGAAAGTGAACAAAAGGATCATGGGAAGTCAGGGCTGGCTTACTCCATGTTAACAGAAGCAACTCAAGTAAATTTCTAATGAACTTCTGCCACTCTGCAGAAACCATATTAAAAAAAAAGGTTTAGAAATTTTGACTTTGTCTAAAATGGCATAATCAAAATTAAAAGACCACTGGGAACACCTTTACAATGGGTTCAGAGATGATTGCAGTGGGACTTTAAAGAGCAGAATGAGTCACTTATAAACTTTTCCCCTCACTTTTATTCTGTAAACCTTATTTGAATAATTATATGGGAAGAACGTTTTTTGCATGACCTTAGGCCAGACTCAGAATAAGACGTGAGAGATCACATTTTAGAATATTTTAGCATGTCAGCTCCTTTCAGGTATTTTAAGATTATTCCACTGACTTAAAGGTCAAGAGGTTTGCACAGATGGAGGCAGGGGTGTAAGCACTGTGTGCCCGGATGGAGTCGACACTTTTTCATCAGATACTGTGATTGTGTTGACGATTTTCTCTCCAGTCGGCTTTTATCAACTTTTACTGCGCTTTCATTCAAACTCTACTGGGAGATCTGGACATAAATGGCTCAGTATCAAGCCTCTTGGTTCCGCTTGCCATTAGGTGAGCCTTTGTTGTTTGTAGAACTACAAAGCAACACAGCATGAAGATAACGTCCTTCTCCCAACAAGAAAAACACTCTATGGTCAGTAATGATCATCCACATCTTGTCTTCATCTTCCCACTATCAGTGCATTATCCAAGATGTGTTCAGCAGCACAGGAAACATAATTAAGATCCTGTAAAGAGTATGGTCTTCATTGTGAACCTGTTCTCGATGTTCACATAAAGTCCATTTTTTAGTTTAGAAAGTTTAAACTTGCAACAGATCTTTCAAAATATAAAAACAGACTTGTTCTCCTGCAAAACTAAGCCTTTTTCAGTTACAATATCTTCAATTTGATCAGTTTATGCATCAATGTGGTTGACTGAACTCACCAATCTTTTTCATAGGGAAAGACCCACTCCTATGAAATGCTGTTTTTAACATTTTCTCTCATCATCTTTTCTCATGATGGTGGACATATATTAAAAAATTAGGCTTAAAATTGCATTTCAGGGCGTTTCTTTATTTAAATTATTTTGAATCAGGAACAGATGCAAAAATGCTGTTTGAAAAAGCGTATAAGTGTGACAAACAAGTTACTACAGCAGGCCACAAGCTCTGCTTCATTCTCCGAAGTGAATTTCTATTGAACTCCTGCCGCTCTGTCTGTCACACACCTAGGTGTGCAAAATTTGTTCTCCGCATTCGGCCCATCTCCTGGAGGAGCGGTGAGCTGCAGACACAGCCGCGCTCGGGAACCATTTGGTTGCTTAACCCCCCAATCCAACCCAGCTGAGTGTCAAGCAGGGAGGCATTGGGTTCTATTTTTAAAGACTTGGCCTGGGTTTGAACCCACAACCTTCCTTACAGGGCGGACGCTCTAACCACAAGGCCACTGAGCCACTTTATGATACCCTAGAAAACCTCACAGATTTTTTGATTTTGGTCAAAAGCAGCATAATCCTAATATAAAAAAAAAACCCTGAATGCTTTTAAAATAGATCGAAAGATAATTGGAGTGGGACTTTAAATGTAAAATGCTGTTTTTTTGTTTGTCACTCCTGGAAAACTAACTTTGGTAGAACTAAACTTGTGTGTTTATCTGGAGGGATCCAATGACCAGACCTGTTGTCATCCCTGCTACTAAAGCATTTAGGAGCACAAGTTAGTTAAAAAAGGAATGTCTTAAATAAAAAAAGATGAGATAAGAACTTTTAATAACTTGTATTTTTAGGCACAGATGCAGCCCTAGCAAACATGTCACAAGAATCCCTGATGCTTTTGTGGAGACAATTTAAAAGCTGTAAAGCAACGCTTTCTTATATTTCTGACATTAAAAAAAAAAGTTTTAGAAATCTTAATCAGTCCTTGCAAAGCGTAATCTTTGCAACTTTTTATGCAGGATTTTGCATGTCAGTAATGTAAATATTTTGACTGTATCAGCAGTAAAGCAGCAACCAGTTCATTTGTGGAAAATATACCAGTTTAAAGTATCTGTTAACATCTATATGAAACTTGTCTGGAATAATAAGACCACAAATGGTATTTCTGTCTCAATGTTTTCCATCACTATTATTGCTTTTTCTGGGTTTTATTGTCGTGATGGTTTCTTCAACATTAATTGTTTTTTCTCTCCTTTTTTAATGATGTGCTTGAGTGATGCTAATGAAATGGTGCAGGAACTCCTCTCAAGCCCCTTCTATTTTTTTATCTTGTCCAGATCTGCCTGCTTTTTTTTTTGTTTATATGCTATTTTCCCATGACCCATCTTACCCCACAGCACTGTGTCAAGTGAAGAGAAAATATTTTTTTATATTTATATATATATATATATATAAACTTCGGTTCTGTGTCTCCCTTAGGGTGTATCTAAACAAATCCTCAAATGATTTTCTTCATTTCTGCCTGCCGCGACTTGTGATGGATGGGAATATTCAGAAGGGCAGACTATTTCTAGAGAACTGTGTTTCTGTGTGCCTTTTGCTGGGTGAGGGAGTGTTTGGGTTACAGTGCAGAGACTACAAACAGTGTAGGTGACCCCATTGAGTGTGTGTGTGTGTGTGTGGGTTTGTGTGTGTATGCGCGTGTGTGCGCGTGCACGCGTGCGTGTGTGCGTGCACGCGTGCGTGCGTGCGTGCGTGCCAGATGTTGAAAATGGTGTGTGAACCTGCATGTTTGAGCAAGTTATGTCTGATATGACGCTGAGCTCAGTAGAAGCTCTCATTACTCTCAGAAAAGCCTTCTTTGTTTAGGCTGTTGATTTATGAAATTTATTTTTAAGATTTATGAAATTTATATGAGATTTATTTTTGAGATTTTATGAGATTTATTTTTATTTTCGATTTATATATTGTGCAGAAGTGTTCAAAACAGTAATAAAAGCAAAAGGTGGCTACTTTGAAGAACCTACAATATGACATATTTTCAGTTGTTTCACACTTTTATTGTTATGTATATAATTCCACATGTGTTAATTCACAGTTTTGATGCCTTCAGTGGGAATCTAGTGGAATTCTTCAATTGGCTCAAAACTCTACATTTAGCACCAATATTGCTCTATTTCTGTTGGACCGGTAATATTAGGCCGGGGATGTGAGGAACTATAAGGTAGTGGGACAGCATGTAAACAGAGAGCTCTCAACAGCAAGGAGTCCCAGCGGACCAGCCTACAACTCAGAGGCAAATTTCTGATGAACTTCTACCGTTCTGCAGATGTCCTAGAAAATAACTCAGGTTTTTCACATTGTAGCTAAAAATGGCATAATCATAATTAAAAGACTACTGGGAATAGATCTAAATAGATCAAAAGAGGATCGGAGTGGGACTTTCAGTGTTAATCTACAATTTTCATAGTAATGAAAAGAAAGAGAACTGTTTGAATGAGAAGGAGTGTCCAAACTTTTGGTCTGTACTGAACATGGAGCTTGTGTCCCGGCTGGCGTATTTTCTACTTCACAAATACTCTTTTTCAAACTGCATTTTTTCATCTACTCCTGATTCACCACAATTTGAATAAAGACTATCTTTTGTTTTATTTTTTTCCTGGCTCACCCCACCTTAACCTAAGCCTTTACATTTCTGTTTTTATGCTGGCAGCAAATAAAGTTTGCATAGATGACCCGTTCTATCTGATTCAAGTGAATCATTAAATCTAGCCTCTCATCATATATGCAGTTTTTTTCCCCATGCGTTTCTTGTTTATATATCTTCCTTTATTTATTTTTTTACTTTCACCTTTTTTATAATGTCCCGTGATTTGTGTCCTCATCTGAGTCTTCATTCCAAAATCTTCTTGTTATCCAACCCTCCTTTCTTTCTTTAATCCTTTAATCTTGTCTTAGTTTTGACATTCAGGGTAAGCAGCAGGCAGGATGATTAAAAACTACCGGATGAATTGTTTTGCTGATTGGTTGTCTTGGTCATGTGAGGTGAAATGGACATGTCCCTGAAGAAACTGAAGGAATTTCTCTTCGTTTTATGACACTCAAGATGTGAGTTTTTTACAGCCATTTTCCAGTGCAATGTGATCTTGAGATGGAACTGCAGATTAGGACACCAGAGACATTGGGTTCATATGTGGGTCTCTGTTGACGCTCCTGAAACGATCATATTCTCTTCTGTGGCCTGGAATTGCTCCTTTTTCTGTGAATATTAGACGTGAGAAAAGTGAGCTCTGAAGGATACAGATCAGTGGTGTGTCAGCAGTAAGTTATCAGACATTTGTACTTCATGACCTTCTACTGGCTGGTCGTCTGTGAGTGCCCAGCCTTGACAGACGAGTTGCTCCAAACAGGCCGATAACATGCGGGAAAACATTAGCATGGTGATATCTTTTGGAGAAAACGGGTAAAGGTGAGGTTACAGTTTTCATAGATCATCTGAATCCCACGGAGCTGCCATGGTGTTTTGGGATGCACTTTTTCTATCCTTATCTGTTTCTTTTTGAGTTATCCTCTTTAACGAGGGAGGAAGGACAAAAGGACATTTGCTATAGGAGCTCTTTTTTTCTACCACTTGCAGTGCACTAATGTTTACTTATTTGGGCATTTTATTATGAGAAGATCAGTCTGTTACATGCTCAAATCTCTGTGGTTGCAACCTCAACCCAAAGACATACATCCAAGTCTATTTAGATTTTAAAAAACAAAGAGAAAAATAGATTGTTGTTGTTGTTTCTTACGATTCTCTGACCCTCCTCATACTTTCAGTGGCTTATTAGACACGGTGGATCATCATGGGGCTCTTTATTGTTCTGTTAAGGTCAAAAATGTATCAAATAAATATGCTAGAAACACTAGATCCACACTTTGCATTAGGACTATAGTTGAAATGAGTTCTTCAAAAATATGAGCACTTAAAATATATTTTATCTTAGCTTAGAAGTTTTACTTCTGAGAAAGGAGTTTCATCTAATAAGTAGTTTTGAAATATGTACTTTTAATTCTTATTGCAGATAGAAAACTCTTGTTTTAAAACAACACAGGCAGAAAGTCATATTTTTTTAACTTATTATCAAAGATGAGCATCATTTGGATAATGGCTTAGATCCTCTGAAAGATAAGGAGTCTTGTTTTTGTCTGCTGTTGTCTGATTTTTCCTTTTTTTCCCCCTCTTCTCCCCATTATTAGGCTGCTGCTGACTTTGCGAAAGCTCACCTGCCTGAAGGTCTGCGCCAGCAGCTACTGACCTATGAACGGGGGAAAGAGCGAGACCGAGAGAAAGACAAGGAGAAAGATGAGAAAAAGGAGGAGGCCAGCTTTTCCTATCCCACCATTCTGGAGCAGCAGATCCTGTCGTTGGACAGAGAAATGCTCGAAAAACTTTCTGCCACTTATAACGAAGCAGGTGTGTTCTGGTGCTTGCATGATCCCACACTTGAGCTTTACTGAGATGCTGCATCGGTTGATTACCTTGGAGGGGTCACATCTGCAGAATATCAGCTTAGAATACAAAATTAGAAAGCAGAAAAGCATCTGGATGGGTTTTAATATCCATTAGCAACTTTTTGAATGGTCATAACTTAGTATTTAGTCCAATATTTGATTCTTCATTTAGCTTGCCTGATAGTCATTGAATTGTGAGTGTCAGCAGTCCAAAGACTTTGCTTATTCAGCTGTTCAGATACATGTTGATCTTTACAAGACTTGTAGTAATAACCTGTGATGGGAAGTGGGGAATGAGCGAGTGATGGATTGTGAGTGTCCAGGGAAGGGTCAGCTGGGGGGAACATGTGCGTAAAAGGAACTTTGTGCTTTCTTTTTTGAGTTGGAGTTTTGAAGCGAAGAGGAAGTAGAGCCTGCTGGGATTGCTAAAATGAAAGGAAATGAGGCAAAACCCCCAATGTGGACACAAAGAGCTGTTGGTTGTGAATGATCTAAACCTTTTGTATGGAGGTGGTGGGTGGGAGGAGCTCAGGGCAGTACGGGGAGAAGCAGGGCACATTCATAAACAGATTTCTGTTCATATAAGAAATAAGGTCAGGCCAAGAGCATATGGGAACTCCTCATCAAACCTTTTTGTTTTGCAGCAGCCGCCTTATCGGGTTACTGAACAGGAAGGACAAGATTATAATCTCATATCCATGTACGACTGTGAATGCTTTCTCTCACCTCAAGAACTTTGAAGTTCCTTTGTAAAGGTCGTTCTTTTCTGGTGTGGCCCCATAAAAAGCCACGGTCCCAGTGGATGTGGAAAACACAAGAGAAATTGATTTACAGCAGAAAAAGACAAGCATCTAAAATTACTAACCTATATCTATTTGTTTGTTTATTCTTCACCAATTTTAGAGTTTTTCCATACACTATTGTTTATGATCTCCATCTATGTACATCTTGAAAGTCAAAATGAATAGAGAAAAAATTTGAAAGGTCTTCTTTCAACATGCAAGTCGTTGGGTTTGTGCCCCTTAATTATTTGCAAATCGTTTTACTTTTACACCATACAGCACTCGCAGCTTTACAGGAAACAGAGTTAAAATTTAGCTAGGATATTTATAAAGCTACAATGGGATTTTAGGGTTCTACACAAAGAAAGCACTGAAAAGATCTAACCAAGCAAGACGCACAACTATTCACATTGTTATAAACCAGTTTATAAACCAAGAATGGTCTTACAACCAGATTGACTTTCTGTAAATCCAAGGTAAGAAAATCTCCAGTTCAGGCTTGGAAAAACATGAGCAGACCTAGCATAAATCAGTGGCTAAAACAAATGTTGTATTGCCTTCCTTTGGAAAGAATAATGTATATCCATAAAAGCAAACACACATTTGAGGAAATTTGGGGACCCTTTATTAATTATATTCAAAAAATAGAACTAATAGATGATTCAATTCAATTTAACTGTCACATTATACATTGAACCCATCTTTCAACAAGAGTCTAAAATGAGCTGGCTAGTAGGACAGATTCTAGCACAATACACAGATGCATTTGATTCAGCTCTGTTTCCTAGACAACAGTGGGTTTATTGTGCTGTTTATTCATCCTTGTTCATCAGCAAACCCCATCAATTTAAGAAAAACACAGAGACTTACATACCTTAATAAAAGCTACAAGAATGTTCTGATTGCAGATTTTAAAAATTCTCTTTTTTATTGTCTGCTTTAGAATCCAAACAGTCTCTGTGTTTAACATAATTCTCCAGTAGGACGATAAGGTAATTCAGGTATGATTTAAGAAAGAAAATAATAGAAGTATTTTTTACCTTTAATATGCCTGCATGTCAGTGCATAACAAACACTTTAGATGCAAACATGACAATATTTCTCTCCATGAGGTAATAAGTAGCACAACTCTGTTGAGGTTGTAAAGGAAAATTGCAGAAACTGTATTTGATTTTATTTATCTAGCCAAAGTGTCTAAATCCTCAGTACTGTTGTAGGCACCATCCCAAGTAGCAAAAATGTGAAGCAACAACTTTTTTGGGTCAAACATTTCGAAGAATATAAACCTAAATAAACCAATTCAACAAGATGACTGATGAGGAGTAGAAGGAAGAACTAGGGCTGTAACATTTTATTTTAACAACAATTTGATTCATTTATTATTTTGTGGTTTCTGATACAATTCATAGTAGATATACTTTTTCAATTTGGGCATATATAGTTACAAGATAGAGAGGTGTCTGTTTTTCTCCAGTAAAGGGAATGAAGAATCAAATTGAAGCACAACTACAAAACAAAATCCTACTAAAGTGTTATGTTTATCATACAAAATGGAAAATAAGTGGTCCAAATGTTTTCCAGTGACATGCTCCCTTCAGGATGCAGGGATTTTACCAAGCGTTTTAAAGTGATACGCATGACTCCACACACATGACTCCACACGGTGTCAGAATTTGCAGTGAAATCTTAAGTAAAGTGTGAGTGCACAGATCCTAACTAGATGGCTGATAAACTGAAATCCTAAACTAATTGGACGTTTGCCTGGCTCGGACAAACCAATAATTTACGCAAACATGGCAAATTTAAAGCTGTGCTGCTTTTTTTTTTAAAAAGGATGCTGAATTTTTGCTTGGCATGGTCAAGCTAATTGGGGAAGTATGTGCTCTCAAAGCACCTCAGTCCATCATTTCCATCACCATGGAAACTAGATAAGGATAATTAGTTGGACAGTGCGGGACAGGGCTGGGAAGGCATCGGGATTAGTGGTGCGTTCAATTATGAGGCTAAAAGAAACAGATCTATGAAAGGATTCAGTAACTCATTTACAATTCATTTGCTTTGGTGTGCCTTACAGTTGTGGTAGTCACCCTTTCAGCTTTTCTACCTAACTCCTTTACTTAATTTGTGGAATTTTTGTTGTTGTTTTTGCTACTTTAAGCTGTAAATTCATGCTGAAATACAACTTTCACAACATCTTTTTTCTTCTACTTTCTCTAACTCTGATCCTCCCCCAGCTCTCTTCTTTATTCTGTGCTCTCACATTTCATTTTATCTGCATCTTCAGCAGCCCTTTCTGCTCAAATGCTGACTTTTAGTTACAGCAAAACATAGCTGAGCTGATTTCACTCTTTCGGCAAAATACTTCAGCGTCATAACCAGACGTGGAGCTTTAAAGCACAGTTTGAAATGTGCGCAAGCCTTTGTTTGTTTTTTACAGCATTTGCTTCACGCCTGTCCTCTGTCTCCCGTGAATTCTTTTGTTTATGAATTCTGGGTGAGTCTTATGTGCCTCTGCTTCCATCTTTATGCATGCACTCCCTCCCTCTCAGTATGGGTGGTCCATCCTCAGGTAGTGGGGGTCTCCCTGCTTTCCACAGTAAATCCCCCAACCCACTCTCCATCATTTTCCTTACTGTGTAAGAGCAGATGGCCTAACGGACAGAGCTGAGATTTTTTTCTCCTTAACTTTACTAGGACTTGTATAATATGCAGTAGATTCCTGGGATGTACCCCGTTTTTCCTTGTATTTCATAAAGTATTTTAGAAATATAAATGATAAGATTTGCTGCATTTCTGCCTCATTGTCACAATCTCCAGCATTTACAGACCAGTGCAGGAGAAAGCATAAAGAAATTAGTGTCTCTGGTGTTTTTAACATCCTTTCTAGCATTTTTCTTATGATGGAGGACATAAAGATAAGATAATTAAGCTTAAAATTGCCTTTCTGTGTATTTCTTCATTTAAATTGTTGGGAATCAGGAGCAAATAAAAAATGTTCTTTGACAAAATAGCTCATTTGTGAAGTTAAAAAATGCACTAGGTGAGTCACAAGCTTCCTGCTCTGCTCTATTCTGATGCATCGACTTGCAGACAAATAGATCCATCCTTTTTTCTTTTTCTCCATCTGATCTGGTATCTGGCTCTAAACTGTACAGCTGGATAGCTCAAATATTCCTCGCCATTTTTATTGCATCGGCAATGTTAGGTTGTGAGGGGCTGTAAGCTAGTGGGAGAGAGTGTAAACAGAAGGATAACAGGAAATAAGGATAGGCTTACTGTGCACCAACAGTCACGCCCACAACTCAGAGGCGATTTTCTAATGAACTACTGCTTTAGAAACTGTCCTACAAAATGACACAGGTTTTGTGATGTTTTTTGTGGCTAAAAGCGGCATGATCACAATTAAAAGACCACTGGGAAAACTTAAAAAAGATCAAAAGATGATCAGAGTGGGACTTTAACTTTTTATTAAAGTTTCTTGTGTTTTCATTTTTAAAAACTTAAGTCTTTTAGAAAAATCGGTTCACACTATTACATTTTGTGTCTAAAGTCTAATATGATTCACTTACAAATAATTATTTATCATAGCTGCATAGACCGATGCAAATATGGCAAACTTTAATAGTTCCACAAGACAACATTCAAAATTTTTTTTTTCCTATTATTATTAATACAGTTTGATCTTTCAACTGTCCTTAAATCCACATGATTCTCATGTGTTTCCCTCTCTGGTTTTCGCCTGTCTTCTCTGTTTCAGGCACTACATGTCTGGTGGCTCTGCTCTCTGATAAAGAGCTGACTGTGGCTAACGTCGGAGACTCTCGTGGAGTTTTGTGTGATAAAAATGGGAAAGCCATTCCTCTATCGCATGACCATAAACCGTACCAGCTCAAGGAACGCAAGAGGATCAAGAAAGCCGGTGAGAAAGCTCCTACAATGCTGAATGAGTTTCCTTTTTTTTATGCTTTTCATCTTTTACTGAGCTGAAGAACAAAGCTAAAACATAAGAGAATAACAGACCTATGTTATGAAAGGCCAAAAATATTTTCTTGAGATCAAAGCTCATAATAGTTATCCTTTCTTCTTCCTTTGTGTTTCCTGAGCTGTCTTCATAATTCACTGACGGTCAGCTTCTACAGCAGTTTTACCAATGGAGCCAGGAAATGCACATGCTTTGAAGCTTGTGTCACAATTTTCACTCCAGCCCAGACTGCAAACCTGCTCTGCTGAGGAGGTTGAAAGCAGATTGCCAAATTACTCATTTGAATGGAAGCTCAACATCACCACCTATTGAGCAAATGTGGTACTGGCAATGCTTTTGCCGTAAAAACCTTCATCTTCTGTCCTAAATTCTCCTACAAACAAAGAAAAATTAGTTTGTCCCTTTTCCAACATGTTGCTGTGTGAATAAAAATACTAATTCCAAATTTTGACTTACAATTACATGGATAGACGTTTTCTGACCATTTTGTTATGAGACAGATCTACACAAAAGCAGAGAACGAGAAGTTATGGACTTTAATATTGTCATTTTAATTTTGGAAGTTTTACCATAAATGTGTTTTTGTCACATTTGCCTTCAACTACCTTTAAGTCTACAGTGGCCCTGAAGTGCAAATCACATCAACAAATCACTCGAAGCAAAAATGAGTTAGAGATCCTAACGACAATTATAAAGCAAAGCAATTTTTTTTAAACATAAAAAACCCAAACAATATTTAAGAAAACAAAAAGTAATTTCCAGAAAACAAAATGAAATGTTAAAAAATTAAACAAATTGAAACCGGAAGAGCTAGGTACTATGGGACATCACTGACTGTTATGATATTTAATATCGCTTCATCTCAAATAAATTTCAGTTGAATTAATGGACAAACGTCATCATCCAATCAGCAATGTCCCATAGCGCCTTTTGTCTGTAAAAGAGAAAAAAAAACATTTTGGAAAGAAAAAGTAATTCATAGAAATCAAAAATGTTATAAAACGAAACACAAAGCCGCTGTACAACTTTGCTATTAAGCATTATCCACCAAAGAAATCTTTTAGCAAAAACTAACTTGCTATTATGAAACTATCCCCATCATGATGCTGCCACCACCCACTGCAAGGATTGTGTTTTTCCCAGTCCTAAACCTTTTCACTATAGTTAAAAACTGTCAAGCACATTGTACCAACATGTATTTGATGCAGAGGTAGATTTGGTCGACCTCTGATCGGAAAGATTGCGGGTTCAGTTCCTGTCCTGCCCACCCATGTGTCAGTGTCCATGGGCAAGACACTTAACCCCGCATTGCTCCTGGTGATTATAGGTTGGCACCAGTGTAAGGCGGTGGAGCTGCCATCAGTGTGAGAATGTATGGACTTACTGGAAAGCACTTTGAGTCTTTTATGAAAGTGGTAAAAATCAATTAATTAACCAATCGATTAATAGTAGCACCTCTTCCTTTTACCATTTATTGCTATGTGTATTCCATTAGTTCCTTCAAAAACGCATAACAACTCTTTCACTTCATTTAAAACATTGGTTCATAAATGCTCATATGAGTTTGGTGTTTCAGAAACACAGATTTGTTTTTTGTTTTTTAAATTCGTAAAACATCACTTAAATAAATATGTTTGTGAAATAGTTTTGATAAAGAAGAAAAAAAGCTGTATTTCTGCATAAATAGTGAAGTTCCTTTCACGAATACTTACTTTATATATGCAGTACACGTCATAATACGTGACATTTTTCATAAAGATAAATGTATCTTATGTTGTTGAGATAGGAGCCGGGGAATTGGTGCCTGATTGTATTTGATAGTTTTTGTTGTGACGTATGTTGTATTTTTATTTCATTATCTCTCAAAATGAAGGAAAATAGTTACCGGTATTTACTCTCTATCTTAGACTCACTCCTCTCCTTCTGTTTCTTATCCCGTCTTTCTGTTTCCTCTGCAGGTGGATTCATCAGTTTCAATGGCTCATGGCGCGTCCAGGGCATCCTGGCTATGTCTCGTTCCCTGGGCGATTACCCGCTGAAGAATCTGAACGTGGTCGTTCCTGACCCCGACGTCATGTCCTTTGACCTGGACAAGCTGCAGCCACAGTTCATGATCCTGGCATCAGACGGCCTCTGGGATACTTTCAGCAATGAGGAGGCAGTTCGCTTCATCAAGGATAGACTAGATGAGCCACACTTTGGCGCCAAGAGCATTGTTCTCCAGTCTTTCTATCGAGGTTGCCCTGACAACATCACCGTAATGGTGGTGAAGTTTAAAGGCAAAAGTGCTGAAAAAAAGTAGTTCATCCCGCCCACGGCATGTATATATGATGGTTTGAATTCATTTACAGTGGAAGATTTAAAGCTGCTTTTTGAACAAGAACTATTTATATCGTAGGTATTTACTGCAGATAGCCCTTGAAACCTCACATGAAACACTTTTTCTCTTTCTAATCTTTTACCCTACAAGTGTCACAAACCTGTGAGTGCATCAAACAACTACACTTTCAACTGTGTTCAACTGTGCACTGGAACGAGTGGAGGTTAAATAAAGACAGTATTCTCTTAGAAATAAATGTACACAATTTTTTCACTCTAAAGCAAACCGGGACTGAGAGGTTTAAGCTACATTGTTAAATCCTTTTCTGTCAATTTGTACATGTACAGTTGAAACCAGAAGTTTACATACATGACATAAAAACACACATGCTTTTTTTGGTTTAAATAAAAGGAAACCTTTCCTGTTTAAGGTCAATTACAATGGGCAAACAAAGTTATTTCTATTTGCTAAATATCAGATTTATGAGAATATGTTTTTAGAAAAGTTTTTATTACTTTTATTAAAGTCAAAAGTTCACATATGCAAGGTTAAAGACTTTAATTTTTGGAGACATTTCCTGTGGGCTGACCATACCAAAATGAAACTGTTTGGCCACAATGAGCATCGTTATGTTTGGAGGAAAAAGGGGGAAGCCTGCAGGCCTCGGAACCCCATCCCAACTGTAAAACATGGGGGCGGTAGCATCATGTTGTGGGCTTGTTTTGCTGCTGGAGTGACTGGTGCACTTCACGAAATAGATGGCATCATGAGGAAAGAGAATTATGTGGAAAGCAACATCTGAAGACATCAGCCAGAAAGTTGAAGCTTGGGCGCAAATGGATCTTCCAAATGGACAATGACCCGAAGTAGCTTAAAGAAAACAAAGTCAATGTTTTGGAGTGGCCATCACAGAGCCCGGTTTTAAACCCTATTGAACATTTATGGTCAGAGCTGAAAAGGCGTGGAAATGCAAGGTGACCTACAAACTCAGCTCAGTTACACCAGTTCTGTCTGGAGGAATGGGCCACAATTCCTACCAAATCTGGTGAGAAGCTTGTGGAAGAATATCTGAGATGTTTGACCCAAGTACTGCAGTTTAAAGGCAATAGAACCAAATACTTATGGAATGTATGTCAACGTTTGACTTTGATCAAAGTAATAAAAACTTGTCTAAAAAACGAAGTCTCATTATTCTATCATTTAGCAAATTGAAATTGACCTACAACAGGAAAAGTTTACTTTAATTTTATGTTGTGTGTTCAATTGTGTATTTTTATGTTGTGTATGTAAACTTCTGGTTTCAACTATAATATCCCATTATTCGTTTTTGTCATAGGCAGTGGCGACTCTATTTCCACATTGTGAATCATGTCATTATTTAGCCTTATATGTGATCAACGGCAAATATGAGATTTGTTTCTCTGGAGAGCTTATACAAGACTAGTTGCATAAAGAAAATCGAGTTGTAAGAATAGGTGTTTCTCTCTTTTTTTAAAAATTTGAGCTTTTTTGCAGGACTGCTAATAATTTCTTCTTTCGAATTTCACTTTATTTAAAACTTTTTAGTTTTTTAAAGCTAGGCTGCTTCACCTAGAAACTCTTTCAAGACCTCTGTTATATGTTTTATTGTTTTATCTAATAACTGAGGCTTAGGGGTCTCAAACTCCGTGTCCTGGTTTTATTGTTTGTGTCAACTCACCTAATTTCCTCCCTTCAATTTGATTAAAATAAAACAAATTCCTACCTACATCTCATTTTTTAAACCCTTATTATAATTGGAATGCCTTTCATTGTGAACAACAAAATCCAAGTAAACCGAGTGGTTGTTTGTAGCAACAAAACAATTGCAAAAGAAAAGAAGATGGAGAGCGTGAGGGGATTGAGAGTTGTGGACATAAAGCAACAAATAAAGACAGGAGAGGTCGAAAAGATTTGCAGTAAAAGAAGAGGAAGGAAAGTATGTCAATGTCAAAATCTAAGAGTCCTTGATGTTATGCTCCTTTTTTGTAGGGGTTGATTCTAGGTACGTACCGGTAATTAAGAGCAGAGCGTTAAGATATTTTAAGGAATTGCTTACAAATTCTGTGAAATTAAGTTGGATTTGTAGCATAAAACTAGTTTGAATACCCATGTTTGTATTTTAAACTTGTTACAATTAAAAAGGCGGAAGTCCTGGCGTGTGTCTCATTAGGAAGAAAGAGTCAGTTTGCACCATTTCCTATATCGTAAAGGGATTTATTTCATTTTAAAAATGATGTATTTTATGTTAAATGATATAGAAAACACCCCTTTTTATTTTTGTATCACTCAATCAGTGTTGTGGCCTTTCAATGAAATTACATTGAGTTTGTATGTAGTTTGTAGAAGCTTAAATTACATTATTTTCCAACATGAAGAAAGTCATAAGGTAGTCATTTAAAAAACAAACACAATACACAATTTGTAATTTTCATTTTTTTTTAACAGATTACTTGTTTAAAGGCTAGGAAAGTGACCACTCAGAGTGACATTTTAAAAATCGTGTGATGCATTTTTTAAATAAAATATGTTTTATATTTTAACATTAGAAGTTCTTCAAACTAACTTTTTTTTAAATTAATTTACTAATTAATTTACTTAAATGAAATGATCCATTCTGGTTGATTACATTTTTCTTGGGACAAAAACAATCCATTCTAATTTTTACAGTACATTAAAAACTCCATTTGTGTTTTATTTTCTCCTATTCTGGTGAAAATACATGACGTTGCCTTATTTTTTCATTTTTTTCTGCCAAAACTATTTTGTCAGTTTTCGGTGAAATGCGTTTGATCGTGCAGTGGAGGAGGCACGCCCCATCTGTTGCACCTTCATTCAGATATTATGTGTTGAGTGGCTGTTTCATGAGGCATGAAACATAAAGATGAATGTAAATACCGTCATCACGTGAGTACCAGCTCCCCCCAAACATGCAGGTTATTACAGCTGTCCCTGATCCTAAGCTGACTGCAGAGATGTAAATACATGAATTCCAGATAAAACTGTCTGTGCTTATTTTTCACGATCATGTCATGATGTACCTCACTGAATGTTTCTTGCCTTTGTTATTTGTTTTGATGACTTTAATACACTGCTAAAATTTTAATAAATTGAACATTTTAAATTTGAAGACCACAAAAGTGACAAAATAACTGTTTGTGTGTGGGGGGGGGGGGTATTCAAAGGATTCGAAGGGGTTTATTGTCATATGTACAGTAAGGAAATGAATTTCCCTGTACAATGAAATCCTTTCTTTGCTGTTCACTCTGAATGCCATAAGGTTAAAGGTTAAACAAAAGATAGAATAGGATATTTCCAGGATATCTGAAACATTCACACCAAATTTAAAATATAACTATGCAGTACAGTATACAAATCAGCTGTTTTGCATCTCCAGCTGAGAATAACTGTTCAAAAGAGACTTTCATGAGCTAAACAGTGTGGTACGCATGGATGTTGTTAAATATTACGATGTAAGAGTTGAAAAAGTAAACAATGAGTATGCGCAAAGGGGCTGTTTGTTGTTCCAGACTCCTGTCAGCTGTTAAGGAGTCTGATGGCAGAGGGAAAGAAAGAGTTCATGAGTCCTGTAGTCCTGCACTTCACACTCGTGGACCTCCGTCCCGAGGGAAGGAGAATGCACAGATCTTGTTGCAGTTGGGTGGGGTCCTTGATGATGGAGGAAGTTCTCCTGTGGATCCTGCGTTTGTAGATGCTCTGAAGCGAGGGCAAAGGAGTCCTGGTGATCTTAGTCGCAGTCTTCACCACTCTCTGCAGGCATTTGCGGTCCATGGCAGTAGAGGTGCCGTACCACACTGTGATGCAGCTGGTCAAGATGGACTGTAGAAGTTGCTGAGGATCTTTGTGGACATGCCAAACTTCCTTAGCTTCCTCAGGAAGTACAGCCGCTGATGAGCTTTCTTCATCAGCTGTGTGGTGTTAACTGTCCAGGTGAGGTCCTGGCTGAGGTGGACCCCCAGCTATTTAAAGCTGCTCACCCTCTCCACTTCCAGACCCCGGATAAGCAGCGGCTGATGAGGGTTCCTCTACTTCCTCATGTCCAATATCATTTCCTATGTCTTGTCTGTGTTGAGGGTGAGGTTGTTGTCCTTACACCATGTCACCAAAGTGGACACCTCTCTCTTGGAGGCTGCCTCGTACATTTGTAAATTTTTCTTATCAGCTTACAGAATTGTTTTCAAAAATTGAACACATCACAAATTACGTGTACAAACTAAAAGTAAAACAATGTATTGAATTTTATTAGTTGATTTACTGATTGTGCAACTTCCTTCCAATATTTATCATCTATAAAATTGTGCCAGTCTTTGGATCAAACCACCTTTCTCCTGAAATGCTGATAGACATTTAGCCAGGAGGGAATTTGATCTTCCCATTGTTTCAAATGAACTTCCTGTTTGCGGCAGTGTTGGAGGACTTTGGGCACGTGGGATGTGATTCTACATTCTGTTCTGTGGTTGTAAGCTGCATGTATGCACTGTCACTGTGGGTAAAAATAGCTTTCCTGAAAGCCGTGACAGCATGAATTTGGTCACAGAGGGGAGGGATCACAGGGTCTTCTTAAGGCACCAGTCTCAATATAAGCTCACAAAGCACAGACACACAAGCCTTCATACAAACTCAAGAGGAGAAAGAAACTTTTCTGAACAGGAACTTGTGCTCCACTGGAACATGGGTACGCGTGGATCCAAACCCAAGAAACAAGCGCAGGTCTTGATGCTGGGTCTGGACGGCTCAGGGAAGACAACTCTGCTCTACAAACTGAAATACAACGAGTGTGTGGTAACTGTACGGACGGTGGGTTTTAACGTGGAAACCCTGGAAACCGACAGGAGCAGTCCAGAACTGACAGTGTGGGATGTTGGGGGTCAGAGGAAGATGAGGCCCCACTGGAAGCATTACTATCCTGACACCGCTGGCTTGATGTTTGTGGTGGACAGCTGGGATGAGAAAAGGCAGGATGAGGCCTGCAAGGAACTCCATCGGGTATTTCAGTTAATGTCTAACCTTGATCAGAAAAAAAAGTGTTCCTATGTATATATGCATTTTTATTGTTTCTGAAGCAGTGAATGCAATACTAAAAAACAATTATTCCTAAGCAAGTTAAAAAAATCTACAAACTATTCATCAAACAATGGGAACAAAATAAAAATCTTGATTTTATTGATTTTAATAATTCTATTATTATTCTTTTTACCTTTTAGGTTCTGAGAAACAAAAGTCTTAAAGAAGTTCCTCTTGTTATTCTGGCCAACAAACAGGATCTCCCTGGTTGCTGGAGTCCAGAAGCTCTCAGCCTGAAACTGGACCTGAGAAGGGTGTGTGCTGGAAGGGCGTGGTTCATTCAGCCCTGCTCAGCCGTCACTGGGGTGGGACTTGAGGAGGGTTTCAGGAGAATGGTGTATTTGATGAAGACTCCACTGAGGCAGACTCAAGAGCACATCAAGTTAAAGATGAAAGCAAAAGGCTTGAAGTTCACATCAGCAAAAAAAGTATTTTTTTGTGGCAGCTGATATCTCTTTTTTTCGTGCTGGATTTACTTTTGTCTTCTTATGATGCGTATTCGCAGACAGCAAAGCGGATGCATCTGTGAGCTCAAAGAGGTTAGGGAGAAGGGCGGCTTCCCAGAAATCATGGAACAAGCAGAAGATCTGCTGGGAATAAGAAAATAAGAAACCAAGAGGATTAAGGGAAAGCTTTTGGGTTTTGAGGATATATGAATGTATGTGTGTGTATATATAAATATATATATCTATATATATCTATATCTATATATCTATATATCTATATATCTATATATATATCTATATATATATATATCTATAGATATATATATATATATATATATATATATATATCTGCTATAAAATAACTGTATATAGTAAAAGGCAACAAATGAGTATCATCAGAATGACAATTCTCCTGTGGGGGGATTTGTGAATTTGTGATTTGTTTGCTTTATTTTCAGGAGCACATAATAGGAAGGATTTTTATTGTCTTTTCTGATAGATCTTCATCAGTTTAATCATTGTAAGCACTTTTGTGTTTGTTTAAACTGAAAGGTTTTAAAGTTTTAATGTAAGGTCAAATTTTTATGTATGTGCTCTAAGGACTTGAAAAATAAAGATTTTTAGCATTTTTCTTTTCAAAATATGTTTGTCTTCTGAAACAAACTGAAATCAGTGAGAACTTAACCCTTGTGCTTTCCTGTGGGGTCCAGAAGACCCGATCCTTACATTGACGTGTTCTCCCTACCATGACAAAGGTAGATAAAGGTGAAGAGGATTTCATGTAATCCATGGACACCAGTGAAATCGTTGAAGAAAAAAGGTTCAGCTACGACTGTCTTGTGGGTCTAGATGACCCAACTCCCAATGTTAAAGTGACTCGGATAGCACAAGGGTTACAGCAGATTTATTAGTTCCCAAATGAATAAAGTAAATCTCTCATGTTGATCTTTTCTTTTGATATTGGAACTTCAAATAAATGTAATTTTTATGAAGATTTTGGGTTTAAAGTGTTAAATATAAATATTCATAAAATATTATGGAAAAGTATAGTCATTTCCATGATTCCATTGAAAACATTGTTCAGGTTAAAATAGTTTAAAACATCCGTGCCCCGCAGAATTTGGACAAATTTCACCACAGTATTCAGATTTCCTAAAAGTTTGTTTTCGTGGTTTTATGAGGTGGAACCCAAATTTATGTAAAAATAAACAAATATGAGAAATCAATTAAAAAGTGGGGTCTGAATCAATATTCTATTTTAGATGTAATTATCCAAATGAATAGACTTTTCATGATGTTCTATTTTTAAAATGGTATTTAAAAAAATCGTGATACTACTGATAATTTTGTAGTTGTAATATCGAATATAATGGCAACATGGTGTGAAACTGGGAATTACATTTTTTAAATGGGTTATTGTAGGAAAAAGACAGTTCGATCTAGAATCCCTTACTTAATACTATGCAGAAATTGACGTTTTATGAGAAAAGAGCATAAACTAATTATTTTTATATTTATATATATATATATATATATATATATATATATATATATATATATATATATATACATATGTATACATATACAGGTCAAATTCTAATGCATGTGCTCTAAGACTTAAAAAATAAGTATTTTGTATTTTAAAGCAAATCTCTATATATCTATATATACATTCATATATATATATATATATATATATATATATATATCTATATATATATATATATATATATATATATATATATATATATATGTATATATATATATATATATATATATATATAGATATATAGATATATATATATATATATATATATATATATATATATATATATATATATATATATATATATAGATATAGATATAGATATAGATATATATAGATATAGATATAGATATATAAAAATAAAAATAAAAAAACATGTGAAGAAGGAGAATTCTTCTTATAATAAGACGAATTTAGAATTTACAATTCTCTAATGAAAACTTGTTAAGAAATGATACGACATATGATAGGGTTTTAGTGAGATGACATATTTAGGTTTAGGTGATCACGAATCAAACGCCTGCCTTCCTAAACATGAGCAGACGTGAGTCGGTATAATGCGGTGTCTTCTGCACACAGACGTGAGCGGTGAAACCAATGAGAGTGAGGGGGATTTCCCCACCCTTCCCTTACGCCAGAGCGAGGCTGCCCTCTACCACCGGCATTCCCAGTATGCACCGCGGACCGAGCAGCAAAAAATAGTCCGCTAACGAAAGACTGCGAAAAGGGAACCAGAAACAGATAGCTTACCGGCTAAAACTATTTCCAGTAATATTTAGCGTAATCAGAACTACTAACATGGCCGACAACGAGAAACTGGACAACCAGCGACTAAAGAATTTCAAGAACAAGGGCCGAGATTTGGAGGTAAAAGTTGCGAAGATCCGTGTCCTCGCTTTCGTCTGCACAGCCGCCGAGCTCAGCCTTGCCCCTCGGCTCCGTTGTGACGTCGTTTCTAATTTACACCACGGGCAATTTTGCTGCCAGAAACCGGCGAGAGCCTTCAGAAATAAGTGTTTATTGGAGGCTGGAATAGTTGGGTCAATTCCGAACTGGTTTCGTTTTATCCTGAAACCGTGTTGGGTGTAAAACATGTCAGAAAAGCCTCCGCTGGATCAGCTCTGCTAGCCACCAGCTAGCAAGGCCTCCGGGAACATGCTAGCTCCACCGATGCATATCATCCCCCAGTTCGGTCTCACTCGGTCAGAACTGTTAACAGTTTGCATACAATTATTTACAAAGTACTTTTGCGCTATTTTCTGGGAACGTGTTGCTAAGTTCTAAGCTAAAATAACGACAGATGTTCGTACTTCTAACATTGCAGTTAGCCCAACTGCGTGCTAGGGTTAGCGCGGCGGTGCTGTTGGCTGCAGTTCCACCCATCCCCCGTCTTTATAATCAAAAACAATGGCGGAAACAAGTAAGCTTCTAACATGACCACTTATAATAGGCGTTAGTCGACACCAAAAGTAATATAGTTCTATTTTATGCGTTAATTAATAGTACATATTCTCAGGAGAGTAGTCTCCCCTTAAACACGTTACTACATGATTCATAGATCAAAGCTGGACGTTGGTTCATGTCATGTCGGATCAATAAGTTACCAGGTGATTTACAGTCAGGTCAACGCGTAGCTGTTAATGCATCCTAGCTAGTATTGATATCGGTTTCAGGTGGGGTTGCAGACGCAGGAAACCACGCATCCTGTTTGAGAAGGTATATGTATGTTGCGAGGGGGGCGTCGATGATTGTTTACGTTAATTATTCGACTTTCAACTTGAGAACCGCTCGTGAAATTCGTTTCTCCAATTATAAACTTTAAGCATCAACACCAAGGTGCAATACTAAATGTAAATAAGTTCTAATGCATGCAAAGGTTCACGAGGAATGGAGTCAACAAACATTGTCAATTTGCATTTACTTTGCCTCCACTGTGTGCATCTGACGTAGAATTGTTTCAGAGGGTGGCGGCCACGTGGGACAGTGAAGCTGCACCTTTACCGTGAACAGAAACACATCTAATGACACATCATGCATGCACTCCAACCTGTAGACATATCCGCTTATGAAATAAATTTGGCTTGATGTAATTACTAAGCTGGTAGCTGAGGGAGGAAGTGCGTACGATTTTCAAGATGTTTTTAGTGGGTTACCAGATCACTTCTCTCATTCATAGTTCTATTTTAAGTCATCTCTGTCATATGACATTAATATGTTTACTATTTTTGGTCAGTGTTATCACTAATAAAACAACTGACTTGATGTGTGGACACAGTTGAGACATAACTATATTGTCATAGTGAGGATCCTAACAAACTATGGTTTTAATATTTGCAACAGGTTTTGCTTGACTAGAAATTGAATAAAGCTATGGGTAGATAAATAATCTTGTATAGGAAAATCCTAAAAATCATCCTTAAGGTCTTCTTCCAGTCATGTTGTTTTGTTGAAACTATTAAAATGGGTTTTCCTGCTTTTTCTTTTGTTTTGAGAAAGTTTGCTATACTACCATTTCCAAAAAATGCAGTTCCTATTTTTGTCATTTTACTTTTTTTTTCTTTTTGCATATGATATAAATATGTCAAAAAAGAATGTTGAAACCTGAAGATGTCAAAATGACATATAGGTCAGGTACTGTAGTAGTTCTTAAAGCTGAGTTACATTTAGTCAGACTTCTGATACTCATTTGTAGTTGCAGACCTCTGCTTTATAGATGCTGTAGATTTAATGCCCAGAAGACCTGCATCATCAATACCCGAATTCACTATACCGGGATATTCTCATTTATTTCTCTAAATTTGTTTGGAAGGTTGACATTTCCTAATTTAACGAAATTGAATGTTTTCCTTGCAGACGATGAGAAGACAGAGGACTGAGGTAGTCGTGGAACTTCGAAAGGTAAATAAACTCTTTACTTTGGCCATTATTTAATTAATATTGCAGAATGCTCTCAGAATTGAATATTTAGCTATATTTTATATATACTTTGCAGTAACAGAAATGGATGAATAGTGAAGTGAGCTCACTAACTTTTTTATTACAGAACAAAAGGGACGAGCATCTGCTGAAGAGGAGAAATGTTCCCCACGAGGACCTCTGTGAGGACTCTGATCTTGATGGAGATTTCAGATCAGTGAGTTTTTCTTTCAAATATTCCTTTTTTACACAATTTTCAGAAAAAACGTATATTGCATGTTTGAATTGCAATACTACTATTAGCAACAGGAATGACTGAATTTGTACTGAGATTTTGTACATTTTTGGAAAGTCTTCAAATGCTGAGCAGGTTAGGTTTAGACTTTTGCATTTAGGATGCTGCTTTATTTTGTACTAACTAGGTGGGGCAAGATTGTTTCAAAGTGTGCAGTTTGTCTTGCTTTGTACTCATTTTTCTTGATCAATGTGCACAAAATCTTCGGTTGGTGCTCAAGGTACTTACAGGCACAAAGAATAAAGCATTTCTAGATATTTTAGAGGAGCTATAAAGACAATGGGTGACAGATGAAAATCTAGAAAATGTCTTAAAGCTTCACTAAGTGTGTTGGATCTTGATTCAGATGACAGAAAATTTAGACTGTTGGATAGAACATGCATTGAAGTGTTCGGTCTAGAGAAAAAAAATCTGGTTCCCTTTAACAGCCAGGTGTATAAAGCTCAATTCACATGGTGATATTTCTATCATAGTGCATCAGCAACGACAAGACGATCTCTGAATGGCATCTGGAGTTATTTGGCAGCTAAACTAGTTCTACAATTCTTTGTGTGCATACTTATAAGAAATTGATTTATTTTTATGAGTATTCACAAACAATGAAATACAAATGTGTGTGTTGGTGATTTATAATGGCCATTCATTTTGTAAAAGATTCAGTGTAAACGCTTAATAGACCGGAGTTTGACTGTTTAAAAAAACACATTCCAACTGTAAAGGATTTCATTTGTTTTCTTGCCTGAGGAGCTTCTGTTGTCGTCACCAGTTCCAACCAGGCCATTTTGAGTGCTCGTTTTCAAACCTACATAATGATATCTGGTATAAAGCACAGTTTTATTATAGATATAAAAGATACAATTGGCAGTTTGAAAATTTTCCACAGCCATAAAATGGAGTCACAAATATAAACTTTCTTTTTACCCAATAATTTTATTTTATTTTGTTATTTATCTCCAAATCGACTGCTGATTGTCCTCAGTGTTGAAAATGTGGACAAAATCGAAGGAATCTGGTGTTTTTTTTTCTTTTTCTCTGGGCCATCAGCCAGGCTAACTCCCAATTAGGTTCCTATTCAGAAACAGTCCGAACTACTTATGGAGTTATCATGTTAAGTTGCCAGAAGGCACATTGCCATGCTAAATACTGGCCTCGTGTCTTAACCTCCTGACTGATTCTCAACACATTTTCGGGTTAAGTTAAGTAACCAAACTCATTTTCTGCTCTGGTTAGTTTGTTTTTGAATCATAAGACTATTTGAGCAAGGTTTCTGTGTTTTAAGAGCTTTATGCACCAAATATGAAACATAATTCACATGCAATAACTCCAGGAAACTTTCTTTTGCAGCAAAACACCTCTCTTGAAGCAATAGTACAAGTAAGTCACTATTTAATTTCTCCTTTGGAATTTATGGTCTTGCTAACAGAATTTTGTTGTCCTTATTACCAGTTTTATAAAGCACGTATTCATTCAGTTTCACTGACTAATAATCTTGTTTCCTTTGATATATAGAATGCCACTAGTGACAACCAGGGTGTCCAGCTGAGTGCTGTTCAGGCTGCTAGGTAAACACACTTTAGTTTGTAGTTTTTGTTTGTAGTTTAACCAAAACAAAAGTCTTAGTATTTTTTGCTCTGTGGAGTCTAAAAGGCTCATTTGAAAACATCCATAGTTGCAATATACGTCATTGTCCTAAAGACGGGATATTTCATTGCAACAATGCTGTATTTCACCTAATAGTGCATTTCTGCTGTAGAAAATAGCATTTTGTTTCCACAACCTACATGTGGCTCACAGATGTGTTTACAAGCCTCTGCAGTAGCAAACCAATGCAGAGGGCCTTTTGCTTGCACTTGATTTCCTTTTGCCAAAGTATGTTGCTGATGAAATTCCAAGGCAGAATATTTTTCTCTTCCTGACTTACAGCATGTCACCCTCTTGATTAATGGACGTTATATTTAATGCAACTGCGTCATGCTAGCCTCTAGAAATTGAGGAGTGCAGCAAAACTACTTAAAAATAATGAGCAATGTTTATTCTTCAACAGTTCTGTGTATTTGTGAATCCTTTGTAGTCCTTTTTAAAGTTAATACTCAGGTTTGAATTTTAGCTGTGGAGACAGATGGAAATATCTGATGCTAGGACTAACATATGTGTCATTACATTGTGTCCATAGTTTATTATTAGTTGGGCTGGAAGAATCAAATTTCCTTTAAGGCTGATTTCATGTTATAATTTTTTTATAGGAAGTTGTTGTCCAGTGACCGTAATCCTCCCATAGATGACCTCATTAAGTCTGGGATCCTGCCTATACTGGTCCACTGCCTGGACAGAGATGACAAGTAAGCAAGCTGTAGTTCTGTTTGTTTGCATTAGAATATTAACTGTTTTTAGGCATTTGTGCTGATTCAAAGTAACATGTTTTAATGCTTTTGCTTGGTGCATTAAGTTATTCCAATAAGTGAGGTTTAGCCCACTCTGCATTTTAATCATATTGCTGTTATGTAAATGAAGCCTTTTTTTCTCCTCAGTACCTTGCAGTAATGGTGACTCATCGCCATGCTCTTACTGTAATTTACCCCTGCCCTCTCCCACTCACTTCTGCAGTCACAATTCTGATAAATCCTTGTCTTTTTTGTGTTTTTTAGTCCATCTCTCCAGTTTGAAGCTGCCTGGGCTTTAACCAACATAGCATCTGGCACCTCAGAGCAGACCCAGGCTGTGGTTCAGTCCAGTAAGTGCCACTGTTTTAAAGACACCAATACTTATTTAGTTTAGTCAGATCTTTTGTTTGTTTAAAATGATTTTTCTTGGTAGATACACAGGCTGTGTATAAATAGCTGTTTTTTGTTGAATAACCACTTCTTTTGAGATGTAGAGGCTCTGATGAGAAAGTTTGAGCCTCTTCTTGAGCTGCACATTTGTTGGAGCCTTTGCTGACATTTTCGTTCCTGGTGTTTTGTTCAGATGCTGTTCCGCTGTTCTTGAGGCTGCTCCACTCTCCTCACCAGAATGTCTGTGAACAGGCTGTCTGGGCCCTGGGTAATATCATCGGTGAGTAACCGCCTAATCTGATCTGACGAGTGTCTAATATGAGTGTTTAATCCAAATTTCCCATGCTTTGTTAACCCGTTCTGTGCAGGGGATGGTCCTCAGTGCCGAGACTATGTGATCAGCCTTGGTGTGGTTAAGCCCCTGCTGTCATTCATCAGCCCCTCCATCCCCATTACCTTCCTCCGCAATGTCACCTGGGTCATGGTCAACCTTTGCCGTCACAAGGACCCTCCACCACCCATGGAAACAATCCAGGAGGTAAGCACCCACAAAGAGATGAAGCGTAATGGGATCTGTGTGTCATGGTGTTATTTTAGAGTCGCAGTTTTTATATCCAACTATTGCTGAAAACATGTTTCTTTTTAACAGCCCATACAGACCGCAACAATTAGAAATAGATCTGTTCTTATAAAAAGGGAAATGGTTGAGTAAAGATAAAAATGACGGCTTTTAGCTGTACCAGTTTGTGCGTTGAAGAAGCCATCCTTTTTTCTCCATCTCACTGCACAGGTGATGAGATGTTGAGCTGTTCCATTACCACATAGTTCTAACAGTAAAGTTCCACTCCAATCATCGTTTGAGCTATATTAAAATCATTCCCAGTAGTCTTTTAATTATTATGATGCCATTGTTAGAAAAAAGGGGGGAAAAAACACAGTGTTGTTTTGTAGGACATATTTTCTCCAGAACAGCAGTTAGAAATTTGGCTCTTAGCTGTGGGTGGGACTGTTTTGGGGGGGCAACCCCACCCTCCTTTTTTACATGCTCTCCTGTTGGCTTACAGCCCCTCACAACCCAAACCTAACATTAGTGTTGCAATAAAAATGGCGAGTAATATTGGAGCCGTCCAGCCGCACAGTTTTGAGCCAGATGTCAGCTCAGACGAGGAAAACTGACACACATGCATCTAGAAATGAGTGCATCAGAATGGAGCGGAGCAGGGATTTAATGGCCCGTCCAGCATATTTTCTAAGTCACAAATATGCTTTTTCAAAAAGCCTTTAAGCTACTCCTGATTCACAACCATTTCATCAGAGTGCATCTTAAACCTTTTAAACATGTAGTTGTAAAGTTAGATAAGCTAATTCTTCTCTAGGAGTTCTGGTACATCGCCTGTCCATCCTGGGGGAGGATCCCTCCTTCATGTGGGCTCCCCTGAGGTTTCTTCTTTTTTTTGGAATCAGTTTAATTACGAGTTTTTCCTTACCACGAAGGTCTAAGCGTGGGGATGCCCAGTCCAGTTCAGTTTAGTTTACCTATTGAATTGTATGACTTCATGTTCTTAATGATTCATGTTTATTACACAATTTCTGGTATGAGGCCCATTGAAATGACTATTGTTTTAATATTGGGCTATATAAATAAAATTGAATTCTACCTCTGTGCCGGTCCCAAGCCCGGTTGCTTTGAGAAGGTTGCGTCAGGAAGGGCATCCGGCGTAAAACATTGCCTAGTAAACCATGCGACCTGTTCGCTGTGGCGACCCCTGATGGGAAAAAGCCGAAAGAAAAAGAAGAAGAATAAATAAAATCGAATTGAATTAAATGTATAGACGAACAAACCCCTCCATCACAGAGATGACACGAGCTGTCGTAGCGTACAAAAGCTCCGGTAAACTTGTGGTTAAACCTTTACACTGTGGTTTGAATCTGGCTTGTTGACGATTGTCTGCAGTTGAATATCTGCAGAAAAGTCTTTTTAAAATGATCAACTGTAGAAGCATCAGATCATACTGCAAAAGACCAAAGACATCTGGACGTGCAAACCTATTTGAACATGCCTCAAGGTTACTTCTGTAATGAACACAGTTATCTATGTTCCCTCCCTATTCACGGATGGATTATTAGAGAATTCAGTTGTATCTTCATCATTTAATCATAATTGATCACTGAAAAGAAGAAAGGAAATATGAATAACTACATTCAGCTGTTTTCGGTCTTACTTTGCCGTAAGGTAATTGTAGGTGGGAGTCTTCTTTTCTCTCAATTCCAGCCCTTCTAGATTGTGTCCTGAATTTTAGCTGAATGAGCGTTGCAAAGGGATTACGCTTTGATGTCTCATCCGTCTGAACCAGTGAAAGCAAAGAAAATGGTGTTTAAAGGATGAGTAGGGTGTTGAAACTGCAGGCCGTAGTACAGGATAAGAATAGATTTTTCTGGAGATGTGAGGACTTTAAATATAATCTCAGTTATTCACTCAGTTATAAGTCTTTATCCATCCCTACACTTTGTAATGTGTTTTTATTTTCTCAGATCCTGCCAGCTCTCTGTGTGCTGATTCATCACACTGATGTCAGTGTAAGTATAACAGGCTGTGCTTTTCTGTCCTCACTGGTTTGGAGGTGACAGCATTTGCCTAAACATGGTTTTAAAAAAAACGTTTCCTTTATTTCTTTTCTTTACCGCTTCTAGATCTTGGTGGACACCGTGTGGGCTTTGTCTTACCTGACTGATGCTGGAAATGAGCAGATCCAAATGGTCATCGACTCAGGCATTGTCCCTCATCTGGTACCTCTACTGAGTCACCAAGAGGTCAAAGTTCAGGTGGGAAGAAGAGACTGTCGTTGCTGCTGTCATATATTACTTATTCAGTTTGGGAACGTGTCTTTGCTTTTAAACAAAGACTCTGCTTTACTCTGGCTTTTTACACCACCACTAGAAAAACTTAACACCAACTTTTATTAAAAAACACAAAACTCTGCATAGTTAAAACTGTTAATCTTATAAAAAAAACTATAGTGGTTTTTGTGTAATTTTGTCTTTAAAATTGTCACATTTCTTCTGAGGATGATCACTTGTGTTATTGAGCACTGCTGCTGCTTTCACATCTAAACTTGTGCAGTTTTCTAGAATTGATGAGTTCATGTTGATGGTTGTGTCATTTCCACCTCATCCAGACTGCTGCCCTCAGGGCCGTTGGGAACATAGTGACCGGCACAGACGAGCAGACGCAGGTAGTGCTCAACTGTGACGCCCTCAGCCACTTCCCAGCACTCCTCACTCACCCAAAAGAGAAAATCAACAAGGTAACCTCTGCTGCAGCTCTGAGCGTCTTAAACTGCTGCACACGCTGTCTGGAAGTGATGAAATCAGAGACGTGGTGTTAGTGTGTGAATGCTGGGTGAAAGATTGGAGGGGGAGTTTCATAGAAAACAACAGAAAGTCTCACCGTGGATGATCGCCAGGATGAAGATGGTTAAAGAAGGCATCGGGGAGTTGTAGAGGATTACTTGGGTTGGGGGTGGGAGGGGTGATGGTGGGGGGTCGATTGTTTGCGTGACTGTGTAATATCATGGGGGTGGTGGAAAGCAGGGTGCTGAATAAGTGTTGATATCGGAGTGCATCTGAGACCAGCCATTCAGAAAAAGAGGCGTGCTCTGTGGCTGGTCGATGATTAGAGCCTCAAATCACCCTCGCCCCACCCACAACACCTTTGTCTCGACCAGATGTCGGCGCCGCTCTGCTGACGTCTGGATTCTGATCCAGTTTAAGAACAAACTGTTTCTGTTGCCTCGCTGTAGTCAGAAAAAGTAGTAGTTGTGATGCTTTTTTAAACAAAACGTGGAGGCACATGTGTGATCCCTAAACACGCTCTATGGTTGCTGCATGTTCTGTCCTGTAGGAGGCAGTGTGGTTCCTGTCCAACATTACAGCAGGGAACCAGCAGCAGGTGCAGGCAGTCATAGATGCCAAGCTGGTCCCCATGATCATCCACCTGCTTGACAAGGTTTGCATGATTTCTAAATGAAATGCATATTGTAAAAATTCAGCGTGTGTTGGTGATGCGTTTTTTTTTTTTTTTGTAGGGCGACTTTGGCACCCAGAAAGAAGCAGCGTGGGCCATCAGTAACCTGACAATAAGTGGCAGAAAAGATCAGGTGAGAACCTCAGCTTTAGTTCACTTGGACTACTTAATCTGGTATCTACATGCCAGTTTTTACTGGGGAAATGCCAACTGTGATTTGTTTTGTTTTTGCCTAAATAAAAGCACAGGTACTCTCATTTATCGCCTAGTCATTTGTATTTTTACTTGAATGCATTATTAATGCTCTCTTTCTACAATCATAGGTGGCTCACCTCATTGAGAAACAGGTGATTCCTCCCTTCTGCAACCTGCTCACAGTGAAGGACGCTCAGGTGGTGCAGGTCGTCCTCGATGGTCTCAGCAATATCCTAAAGATGGCTGACGACGAGGCAGAAACTATTGCTAACCTCATTGAGGAATGTGGAGGTGGGTTTCAACGTGAGGTCTCATCCCTTTCCACTCAACAGCTTCTGTGTGCTGCAAATATTTTTTGTCTTTTTTTTAATCACAGGTTTGGAAAAAGTGGAGCAACTTCAAAATCACGAAAATGAAGATATCTACAAATTGGCTTACGAAATTATTGATCAGTACTTCTCATCTGATGATGTAAGTTGAACCAAACTGAAGAAATGGCTGTAAATGTGTTTTATCTTGGAACTTTTTAGTTTAGAGTTGAGTGTCAACACACTGCATGTTGTTCCCACTCCGATCATCCTATGATCTTTTTTCTAGAGCGTTCCCAGTGGTCTCTTAATTATGATTTGGTCGTTTTTAGCCAAAATCTAAAAACCTGTCTGTTTGTTGGACAAAGTTTTTGCAGAGCGACAATAGTTCACCACAAATTTGCCTCTGCCTCCATTTCCCAAAACGCATCTGTTTATATGCGCTCCCACTACCTCACAGCCCCCTCACACCCACAAACCTAACATTACTGCTGCAGCAAAAATCACATTTTTTTATATATATTTATCCTCCATCGCGTGAAAAATCCCACCAGATTGCGTAAAAAAACCCCACCTAAAATATGATTTTCATTGGAGTGGGTCCATAACCCTTCGTTGTGCTATCCTAGGCACTTTAACATTGGGAGTTGGGTCATCTAGACCCACTAGACAGTGCGCTGAACCTTTTTTCTTCAATGATTTGTGATCTTCACTGGTGTCCATGGATTACATGAAATCTTTCCACCTTTATCCACCTTTGTCATGGTAGGGAGAACACGTCAATGCAAGGGTGGGGTCATCTAATGTAGCACAGGGGTTAAAAAAAATATAATCCTGTTGTGTGGAATTAGATATCCATCTATGACCACTATGCATCGATGTTCACCCCTCACTTAAATCCTATTAACAGGTGATCTGTGATGGTTTCCTTTGCTTATAGTAGACCTACAGCACCACTTGGTTTGATCTCTGGCTTCTTATGCGACACATTTCAACCCCTGGACTCTCCTTTCAGATCGATGAAGACACCAGCCTGGTCCCAGAGACCATCCAGGGCGGGACTTACGGCTTTAACTCTGCCAACGTGCCAGCCGAGGGATTCCAGTTCTAGACGTCATCTGGGGTATTCTGGAGTTTTGTTCACGATGCAGCACTCTGTTCAACATAAATAAATTAGGAGAGAAAGAGCGAGAGAGAGCGAGTGTGAGAAATTCGATCCATTGTGCTTGGCTCGTGGGATCCATGGCTGCATCTTATCTGAAAGGAAAATATACGGATTTCATTTGGCATTCCAGGGGAACCGGCCCAAATGAAGTTTGAGATGGCGAGTGGGTGCGAGTGAGAATGAGTGGCTACATGTTGAAAACAAAAAATAAGCAAAACATCCACATCGAATGCGTTGAGAGACATGCCGACATAACTTCTGTGTTATTGGAGCGGTCGTCTTCGGAAAACTTCCTCAAATGACAACAAAAAAAAGTCGCTGTCTGCCCAGGGAGAACCATGGACATTCACAAAAAAGCTATCAAGAGATCTTGAAACATAACGACAAAATGCAGAAAGAAAATACTGTCAATAAGGACTGAGATGAACCTCAAACCATCGCAACTCTGCGGTCCTCCGACTTGAGACGGCACCAGCCTCCATGTGCCCCTCCCCCAATCGGCCACGCTATTAGACATGTGTGTGTATGGACCCATTGTGTATGACTGTCTGGACTCAGTGCTGAGGAGCCAGGTTCATCTCCTCCAACAAAGACGTCCCGGCCGACGGGGCGCCATCCTCTCCCCCCTGGTGGGCATGGCCAGGAGTCCGGCTGCGCGTGTCGCATGTGAGAGCGAGAGTGGGACGGCTGACTTGTGTGTGCGTGAGTGGGAGTGTGCAAGGCTGGGTGAGAACGCATGCAGAGACGGGAAAAGATACAAAAAGATCCGAAGAGAAACAATTGAAAAACGCAACAATAAGTTTAGCAAAGGATTCAGGAAAGAAATTCTGCCTTTGTGTGAGACTGATCCTCAAGTCCCTGAAAGGAAGAACTTTGGACATGGAAAACAGAAAAAATCGTCATCTAAGGACTTTTTTTTTTTTTTTGGTGAACTTTTAAGTTAGTATTCACTGACACTGGACAATGTTAAAGGCAATGTGGAGCAGCAGTGCATTGAATTAAGATGCTTTTGGGCTTTTCTTTCTGCCTCCAGTGTGTTTCCTTTATGTTTATATTTTCCGTTTCAGCTTTTAGTTTCACTGCTTCTGTAACAGTGACTTGATGACGATTGTATTACACCTCTCCACCAGAACCAGAACCTGAAGCACCGGACTTTGGGCTCTGGAATTCTGACACCATAAACCCCAATCAACCAAACGATCTGTTCCTCCTGTAACTTCCTCTTTTTATCATTTCAGTTTTACAGCAAAAATCACAGCTTGCAGTATTGTTGCCATAGCTTTGATTATCACCGAGGGAGAATAGAACAACAGCCTTGTCACATAGGATTGTTAATCATAACCTTTGCATGTACTAAACTATAGCACAGTTCTTTTTAGGGTATTTTAGTTTCCTTAGACTGTGGTAACAGTGTAATTTTTCATTTTTAAGTAAAACTGTGCTTAGATGTTACATGTTTACCCTTCCCTTAGTCTATGCTAGTGTCCAGTTTGCAAAATAATCTGTATGGTTTTGCACATCATTCTGCAAAGTGAGGCCTGAAATCTTTCTGGGGTTTACCTGCAAACGTTCTCTGGATTATGCGGCGCAACCCCGGCCTTTGATTTTTCTAGACAGATCCATCGATCCCTTTTCGTGATACTTGAGAGAATATTAACTTTATTTCAGGAGCAGCAGGAATTAATCTGCTAATGTATATCAATTAAAGAGGGACTCAAAAGTCCTTTTTCTTGTGGTGTCTCAAATGCAGACTGGAGTTGTTCTTTGTGGGTTTCCCTAAATAATATATAAACTGGCAAACAAATTTGCTGTAACATGAGTACCCTGCAGTCCCCCTCTTTCATCCTCTTACCAGCTAGGTGTACAAGCTTACCCCCCTTTTTCAGTTTTTGTTACCTTGATACACTGTAGTGATGATTACACATTGTGCTCACGATCCTTCTGTTTAAACATAGTTTTTTTTCCTTCCTTATTTTTTTTTTCATTTGGTTTTGCAGCATTCCTTGTTAGCAAACGTGGTTTCAAATCTAAAACTATTGAAGGAAAAAAAAATAAAATGCGGCTTTGCCTGAGAACAAGTTTTTTGGGAAAGGCTGCAGGATGGGTTATCTTCAAGAAAATAAATGGTGAAACCCTGAGTGACTGCGTGTGTGTGCTCTGTTGGTGAAGAGGCGCCTGCGTCTGAAGTTCGGTTCAAATCGGTGACGGCGCCTGCTGATTGGCCAGAGAGACAGTTTGTTCGCATGCGCAGCTTCGTGGTGCATTTGTAAACTGTCAAAAAATTGTAAATCTTCTGTTGTTTGTACTTTCAAAAGTAAAATGTACCCAAAATCAGAAATATTTTTAGTATATTTCGTATTTTAAATAATTTTTGCATAGGTTTGTGCTGCTAAAATTACGCGTGCTTCCGTGTCTCTATCCGCAGCTTGTATTTAGGAGGGATTTATTCTAAGTGTCCCTGAAGGCAGCACCGGTAGGAACAGGAAAAGGGAAGCTCAGACGGACACTTTCCTTCTGAAGTGACGGTGAGTCTGAAACAAATAATTTCCTTACGAAAACATTGTTTACGCTATCACATCTAACAGGCGAACAAGACAAAACACAAATATTTCCGAGCGGACACTGAAGTAACATGATAGCTTTGCTAGCAGTGCTAAGTTAATAAAAGGATTTGAACTTGTTTGGGTTAACATTTGCGAGCACAAACATTCCTGCTGCTCTAGACTAGTGTTTTTAAAATGAGCTAAAGTAAAGCTAAGTATGACGTGTTCACGTCCAATTCGATTTTTGAAGCGCGGCGCCAACTTTGTCCCAGTTTCCACGCACGGATCATGTTGAGCAGACTCACTGTCCGGGCTGAGGTGCTGGGACGGGGTGGCAGCTGGCATCGAGGCCGCTATTGTTCCTGCTCTGGCGGCTGTAACAGGAGCAGAGACGGTCCCGATCCCAACACAAGACAATGATGAGAGCCAGCAGAAAAGCTCAGAGGCCAAACCTTTAGAAACAAGACATTCAATTTCATTTATCAAGTAAATAGTAGAGCCCTCACATTTCCCTTTTGAAGGATTGAGCTCCATCTAGTCTTAATGTTATTTTTTTAAAATTGTTTCTCTTTGAGTAATGACTGATAATGGCTGACAAATTATTTGAATGGGTTATGATTAGATCTACAAAATTTCAATACACATTTTTCTCGCTGCTCTTTTTCCTTCTCATTTGAGTTTTCTCAGATTGCGCTTGTTGAGATTAAAGTAAATGTATTCCTTTATTTTAGGAATTTCCTGGAGATTTTAACTGTCCAGCCCAAAATGAAAAACAATTTCCTGTAGTTTGTTCGTTGTTTTATTGAAATTGGACTGAAAGCATTTTAGAAAGTCTCGATCAGGGGTTTAGAACCAGCAGCTCTAGAGCCTCTATTTCCACTTATTGATTAACAGTTGAAGGACATTAAGTATCACAAGTCAAACTAAAACATTTTTGAGCGCCGCATATATAAAAAAAAAAGTCAATTGGAGGTCAGTAAGCAGTACTGGAATAAATTATTTACTGCTGCCCTGACACTCCCTTAGACTAAATTAGCTGCATTGAGATGATCCTTATAGTACATGGAGGCTTTAATTTTGAAAGAAAGTACTGGGAACCTCTGTCTAAAGTTAACTCAAAGAAACGGCTATTTCCTCTGTGATTTGTGATTTGTGTTCCTTTCTATTTATCATAATGACAGCATAAATACAAACCTGTGTCTTATTTTTCCAAAGGGTGAATGAAGTAAGACCTTGTGGCTCCTGCTTGATAGTGGTCAGTAAGAAATCAACCAGAATTATTTCAAAATTGTAGGTTGAATGAGTTTCAATTTTTACAAGTAAAGGGACAAAAAAGTCTTTATTGCATTACTACCCTTCTTGGTGGTCTAAAATACTTTATTTTAATTTTATTTTCAGATATTCCGATAACATAAAAAGTGTCATGGTGCTTCAAAATAAAATAATTTATCATGCGTTTCCTTTGATGCTTTATTTCCGTTGTGCGACGCGCTGTTTTCTTTCCGTTCTCCTGACTTTCCAGACTTCCCTTCCAGGCCCGCAGTCCTAATCCAGGCCTCCCGTCTCCGTCATGGAAAGCCTGGAGGAGGACCTGACCTGCTCGGTGTGCTACCAGTTGTTCTCCGACCCGCGGGTCCTCCCGTGCTCGCACACCTTCTGCCAACCTTGCCTGGAGAACCTGCTGCAGGTGTCCACCAACTATTCCATATGGCGCCCGCTCCGCCTGCCAATCAAATGCCCCAACTGTCGCAGCGTGGTGGAGCTGCCCCCGGCGGGCGTGGACGCCCTGCCCAGCAACGTCTCCCTGCGGGCCATCATTGAAAAGGTGTGGAGGAGATTTGTGCCTCGGTGGGACGTTTTGATTTTAACGTTTTTTTTTTTTTTCTGTTTTGGGGGCTATAAGTACCAGCGAGACGAGGAGCCACGCCCCCCGTCCTGCCAGGAGCACCCCAGACAGCCCCTCAACATGTACTGCATCCAGGATCGCCAGCTGATCTGCGGGCTGTGTCTGACCGTCGGGCAGCACCACGGCCACCCCATAGACGACCTGCAGGCCGCTTTCGCCAGGGAGAAGGCCACCCCCCAGCAGCTGGCCGAGCTCTCCGAGCACAGATGGGCTGAGGTGGGCGGGGCTTCCATGGCAGAGTGGTTATATCTGCCAGATTATGGCAAAATGTATCCAAAACATTAAACATTTTGGGGAAAAAGCTTGAAATAATCCAAAATGCCGATGAATCTCTGACTGACAGCCTGTCAGTCAGAGATTCATCGGCATTTTGGATTATTTCCTAACAAAAGCTAGAATAGAGATAGTTTAAACGTGCGATTGTGTGAATTTTAAGGTTTGTGAGCTGGGGGAGCAGCTGGAGCAGGAAAAAACCCGATGCGAGGGTTTGCTGAGACAGGACCGGGACGACGTGACCCAGTTTTTTCACTCCCTGGCGTTGGTAATGGCCAAAAAGAAAGAGGCTTACTTGGAGGTCCTGGACGAAGCTGCTGCTGAGGTGTCCCAGGCGTATGACCCCCTGATCCAGAGGGTCAAGGAGCTGCAGGTGGGTGGCTTTGCCCCGAATTCAGTGACTGGATTTTGGCCGCGCGGCGGAATCCACCAACTTTGTGTCCCGCAGGAGGAGCAGCTGGAGCTCATGTCTCTGGGTTCGTCGGTGGAAGAGGAGGAGGAATCCCCGCTGGCCTTCTTGGAGAAGGTGCACTTGTTCAGAGAGAGAGTGGACAAGTTCCTCAAAGCGCCGCTGCCGCACGCCATCAAGCTCTCAGTCACGCCGCGCGCAGCTGACTACTTGCAGCAGCACTGGCCCCCGCTGACCATCGGGGCTCTGGAGGAAGCCCCCGTCCCTGCCGTCTGCTGCTGCACCAGACGCGGCAGCGCAGAGGCGGCGGCTGCACATCAGAGCGCCGCAGCTGCGAGGGACTCGTGGCCCGACCAGCTGCTGGCCGTTTCTGCGTTACTGGTGACGCTGCTGCTGACGGCGGTGTGGTTGAACCCGCTCGGAGGAGCCGGCTGGCCTCACTTTGGTCAGCTGGTCCACAGCCAGACTGGGGATCTCCTCGCATCTGTCGAGGAGGGGGTAATGTGGGCGTGGACGACCACGGGGGTCACTCTGCATGGGTGGAGCTCACAGCTTTCTTTACTGAGGGACCAGGTCTTTCAGGTGATGGCTGCTTTTTTTGAAACACCGTCTTCCTGAAAGATGAAGACGTATTCTCCATTATTGTTGGAATGCAGGAAAAAAAAGAATCTTTTTAAGGTTTTAAAGACGGTTAAAGTGATCGCGTGCCCTGCGACGGACTGGCGACCTGCCCAGGATGTACCCCGCCTTAGCCCAACAGTAGTCGGGACAGTAACTAAACTAACTGGGTACAGTGGAGCAGTGGTTAGCACTCGTGCTTCACAGTGAGAAGGCCCTGGTTCAAATCCGGGTGGGGTCCTTTTTGTGTGGAGTTTGCAGGTTCTCCCTGTACGTGTGGGTTTTTTTCTGCCCGCTTCTTCCCACGTCCCAAAACAGGCTTCATTGGTGAGTCTAAAGTGTGCCTAGAGTGTGTGGCCCTGCACCAGACGGGCGACATGTCCAGGGTGGACCCCGCCTTCACCCGACAGTAGCTCAACCCCGCGACCCTGAAAGGGATTCAGCGGGTTCTGAAGATGGATGGATGTTAAAGAACCAGCGGTCACGTAAAGTTATTGTGGGTCTGAGGCATGGTTCAAAATACTCAAGGCACCGTGTTCACCCTATGAATTATGAGAAACTATCACTCCAAAGCGTATTGATCAAGAAGAAATTTGAAAAAAGTGACAATGTAAACAAACATGTAGCCTTTTTGGGCTGTGTTCTTTATGCACAGCTCACGTAGCTTCAATAGTTTTTGTGTAACTGAAATGTGTTGTGCTAGTCTTTGGAAGTGTTTTGCTTTTTTATTTTAATAAAGGTTTGAGAAATAAAATCAAAGGGGAATCCATATGTGATCATGTAGGTTTTTGTTGACATTTTGATGACTAAAATTGGTCAAAGCCCCCAGTTAAGAATTTAAAGTACAGAAGAATCTAGAAGCAGCAGTCTGTTCATTCCTCATGCTACCCCCTACATTCTCTAATGCACATATGTCAAAGTCAAGGCCCGCGGGCAGAATCCGGCCCGCGAATGAGTTATCTATGGCCCCCGGGATGATATTTGATTAGTATTAGAACTGGCCCGCAGGCTGTAGCCGCCCGCTGGTGTTTTGCACGCACCAATACTACGTTTCCCACAACGCAACGGTAACCCGCAAACTCACTGCAGCGCAGCAAGCGGACCTCGGCTTCATCATTCCTTCATCCCCGACACAATGGCCGAGCTGCGCATCCAAGCTGCTCAGACGCTCTCTGTTTGACAGCACATACCTGTGTGAACGACTGTTCTCTTTGATGAAGCTAAACTAAAACATCACACTGGAACCGTCTTACTGATCAGCACCTTCACTCAATCCTGAGGATTTCCTCAGCTCAGAGCCTTACCCCGAACATTGATAAACTTGTATAAAAGATGAGACACCACCAAGTATCAGGCTCATCCTCAGACAAGTGAGCATCACAGAGCATTAACATATTTTTAGTTTTTAATTCAAATTGCAGATAAGAGCCATGAGAAAGAATACAACTGATTTGATTTATTCTATATTTTCTCATTTTACTATTTGAAGCAGTAATTAGGATAATAGAGCAGCATAATATTTATATTTATAGTGCATGCAGTTTCATTTATCTTGATATAAGGAACATATTTTGCTTTTGAAGGAAAATTGCTTTTTTGCTGTTTGCCTGTTGAAAATGTTTTCTCTTTAACTTACTGACAGAGCCATAAGAAAATATTACTTTATTCATTTAATATACAGGACATGTGATTTTTCTTTGAAGGCAGTTTGTTCTTGTCTGTGTGCCTGCTGAAAAAGGTTTTCCCGATTATTCATTTAATCATTAAATGATACATTATAGGTCTTGGTTCAATAGGCTACGTGCAACCATTTCAATATGTTTTAATAAATATTGAACCAGTCCGGCCCTCGGCTTATAGCCAATTTGTTTTCATGGCCCTCAGTGTATTTGACTTTGACATCCCTGCTCTAATGGTTTTTCCCCAAAATAATTTTCATTGTAGAAAGCAGTGCAACCCTTGTGCTATCTCAGATGACCCCACCCTTACATTGACGTGTTCTCCCTGCCATGAAAACAAAGGTGGATAAAGGTGGAAAGATTTCATGTAATCCATGGACACCAGTGAAGATCACAAATCATTGAAGAAAAAGGTTCAGCGCACTGTTTAGTGGGTCTAGATGACCCAACTCCCAATGTTTAAGTGCCTAGGATAGCACAAGGGTTAAGGATGCACCTCTAGTAGATCAGCCTCCTAACTCTGCTTGTCCTGTGGAGTTTGATCATTCTGTGATCGACTGAGACCAACTGTCCAGGAAACATTTGTGTGTCTTGAATTCTGATTAGTCAAAAGTTAAATTTTTTTACCCCATTCTAAAAGTCTTTAATCTTTATTCATAACTAAATGGCTAGTTCTAGTAAAGGAAAAGCTTCAACTGTATCTGTATTTTAAATATGAATTTCACAATTCTGACAAAACATTGTTTAGAACATCAGAAAATGTAATCCGTTTCTCTTGAAAGGTGCAGGTCATTGGTTAACTAAAGTCTCATTATGCAGATCCTTGTATTCAGTCGACAATATGAAGTCAGCAGATGCTATTGTCTCAAATGTATAAACACGTCATCAAAAGCTTTATTAGTACAGAGGAAGAATAGCAGCATTTCAATAAAAGAACAGTATAAAACATTTTCATTGGCTTTGAGCTTCAAGCACTGACGGCGTCATGCTCTCTAAAAGCGATGGTTTTGGGGTTGATCCCCACGCTCTTGGTGGTGTTGTGGGTTTTGTAGATGCCAATGAGGCGATCGGCAATCTCAAACATGTTGTTCCTCAAGGAGATAATGATGAACTGAGCGTTCTTGGTTTGTTCCTAGAGGACAGAAAAAGGACTTCAGCTCACATGACCTAATAAAATCCCAATTCTAAAACATACAAAAGATTTGAAATGACTGGTTTTAGGTCCATACTTACATAAATGTAACAAGCCACGATGGAGACGTTCTTGAAGTCCAGAGCAGCATCGATCTCGTCCATAAAGTAGAGAGGCGTCGGCTTATAGTGATGAAGAGCGAACACGAGAGCCAAAGAGCTGAGGGTCTTTTCTCCTCCTGAAAGGTTGAAGATCTTTTTCCAGCTTTTCTTTGGAGGACGAACGCTGGAGGGGAAAAGCAGGAACACCGATGGTTTCCTCATGTGCAGAACAAGCATCTGCAGAGGCGATTAGTGGAGAACTTGAGTCCATACCTGAACATGATGCCTTCAGAGAAGGGATCTAAGCTGTCCACGAGCTCCAGCTCTGCATCGCCACCAAGCGTCAGCATTTGGTAGTTCTCCTTTAACTTGTTGGTGATCATGTTGAAGCCGGTCATGAACTCGTTGAGTCGCCGTTTCCGCAGGTCCTCGTAGCTGCATTTGAAGGTGTCCCTCTCCGCTGTGATCTCGTCCAGCTGGGCCACGCGCTGCAGGTACAGCTCCTCCTGCAAACACCAACCCAACGCTGCTCATCCTTACATCCCTCCAGCATTTCACTTTAGCTTACAGACGGGGGGAACCGGAAATTCTGGTTTCAGAAATCCACTGAACACCTGCCTCCAAACAAATGAAGGGACAGCGCGCCGTTTAACGTTTCCAAACTCTAAACAAAAAAAGACACGCAGTTTCCTGCTGTGTTCAATTTGAATCAACTATTCCACAAATCATGGCCTCTACCATGTTTCCAATTGTTTTATCTCCCAATATTAATTTGCGACAAAATATTTTGTTATGACTGCTATAATGGATGATAGAAAGTTTAAAAAGATTCATGTCTTGCAGCTGTATCAGTAGTTTTTCTCTTTAAAGTTAATATATATAGTGGTTCACCTTTTACAGTCTGGCAGACTTCAGTGCAATTGTGCATGTTTTTTTTAAACTGCACTGTTTTCTGTGTCCTGATTAGCTGTAGATCCTGTCAATCAATCTATGTGCCGTGTCTCTGTGGAAGAGTGTGTGCATCTCATCAAATCCACAAATATTTAATCGTGAGCAGATCTGTGTTTATTCTACAATGATGGACTTCATTTGAATTACTTTGAAAGCTTAAAGACAGATAAATGTATAAAGTCAGTAGTGAGGGAGTTACAGTCTTAAAACATTTAGAATAATGGTACAAAAGTAGGAGACGTCAGAACACGGATCTTTATTTTGGACTTGGTACTGTTTCTGAAGGGAACCACAGTTGGGTTCTCCTCAGTCAGTTGATAACCATCACCATTTAATATCTGTATAGGCCTGAGCTAAAGTGACCTTTGACCTTCAAAAGAACCAATCATGACTGCGCTCCTGTTTTTGTGTTTACCTTCTTCTTGTACTCTGAGATGGCTCCCAGGTTGGGCTTCAGATGACTGCACTGGATCTCCAACGTGCTCATCTTGTTGACGATGGCGTTGGGATCTGAGATGGCTTTAAGCTCAGCAGCAGCGAGGACGGGGAGTTTCTCATTTGGCTGGCCTTCGATGACATGTAGGGACAACTTGGAAGACTGTTGGAAAATCAAATTTCCCGTTTTAGCTACATGTCAAGAAGAAAACGGTCCACGTAAAGACAAAGCAGCCGGTGTTTGTGACTGTGGGTGAACTCTTAAGGTCTGACTGAGGCTCACTGTGATCACCGCTTGGACAATGACTCGTCAGAATGAAGGTTTCAGCTTTGGAATCAGAACTAATGAAAGCTGTTTCACTGAAGCAACCTCTCCTGGAGGCTGTGGATGCAGAACTGGCCGACCCCAGCGTGCTGCTTCATTTGAAGCAGTTCAAAGTCAGTGAAAGCCCATAGATGTGATGCTGGCAGCTTTTCTGGAGCAAAACCAAATCTCTAAAAAAAAAGTCTGACTTTCTCACAGCCTCACCGGCCAAAACAATCAAAACTAACTAAGGTCATTATCCTGTAAAAGTGAAAGTGCATAAACACGGATTGCTGTGTGCTTCAATAAGACAAAAAAAGCTACATATTTGGACTTGCTGCTTATATCTTTAGATTCCAAATGAATTCCTTTCCAAGTGCGTGCCGTCACTCACCTCGTCCTGCCAGTGCTTGATCTTGCCGTTGTGTTTGGTGATGGTGGCGTCAATCTGCTCGATAGAGAGCCTGACATTGAGGGACTCCTCCTGCAGTGCGTGCTCCTGCTGCTGCAGGATCTTTATTTCCTTTGACACCTTCTGATACTGCTCCTGGACCTCGGGTAGTGCAGCCTATGTAAAGACACAGTTAGATCATGTGTGAATAAAGAGAAACACTGAATAAACATTTGTATTACCCCCCATAAAAGGTAAAGATTTAGTCCCAACTAACAAGAAATCCCAAATATCTCAATAAAAAACATGGGCAGGTCTTCAAGGAGAAAGAAGCATAAAAAATCCTGGATGAAGGGAATGATCTGCACTGACCTCAGCCTCCTGGCACGCTTTCATGATCTCCCCAGCCTCATCTTCCACTTTCTTCAGTTGCTCAGTGAGCTCCGTCATCAACTTCTCATTCTCCTCCAGCTCGCTCTGCAAATGAGCCACACTCTCCTCACACTTTTTCAGGTTGCTATGAAGAAAAGACGATGAGAAACACTTCAGGAAGCGGAAACCAGAGGATGTGCTCAGGCTCAGCACGCTTTAGGAAGAACTTCAAAGTGAAGAGTAGGCTTCAGCGTGCATTAAAACACAACCAGCATATTCCACACTTCACTTTCACTCATTTTATTAATTCTTATTCTGCTTATTAACAAAAGAAAAGTAGCATACTAGAAATTGAAACACAAAGAGACTCTTTATCAATAATGTGCATTCTTTCTACTTTCTAGCCCACTCTAAGTGACAAGTTGATGCGTTAACCTTTTGTTTACAGCAGGTAAAGAAGCCCGTTTCTTTTTCATTTAACACATCAGCTCTGGATTCAGAATCGAGTTTCTCTGGGCTTTAAGGAGGATCAGAACCCCAACACTGACTTCCAGAACTCACCGACCAGCAGTCTTTATAGCCACTTTGGCTTTGGTTATGATGGAGGAGCATTCATCCAGCTCCTTGTTGATCTTGTCCAGTTTGTCCTGCTGAGCTTTTAGCTTGTGGCTGTTAATGTCCACAATCAGGTTGTGGAGCCTTTTTACCTCATTTTCCACCTTCCCTGCTTTACTGGATGCTGACTCATAGTCTGAGAAACGACATCAACATGCAGTGAAGGAATGCATCAATATTAGGAGCATCAGTAATCTGACATTCAATAGCAACCTTTCAAGCAGACACTACATCCCTCTGTAAGGTTAAACATCTGATACGGGCAATTATTCCTTTTAACAACAGATAGACAATATAAATAAGCAGTTCAAACATGGAGAAGCTTCTACCTTTCTTGAAGTTCTCCAGGCTCTTTTCCATCTGTTTTTGTTTGTTCTTGTCTGGAGCAGCTGCCAGCACGTTGGCTTCAAGCTCTTTAATCTGAAGCACCAAGTGGCTCTCCTGGTCGGCGAGACTCTGAAAACAAAAACAAAGCCAAATCATTTAAACTTCCCACTTGACAAGATTTCTACCAAAAAGATGTTTTCATCAGTTATGTCTGATTTCTGTGAATACATATAGGAAGCAGAGATGCAGTTTATCTAAAGGACTGAGATAGCATACATTATTTAAAAAAAAAGCGGCGTACAGTGATGCTGTTGGTGTATTTTTCAAAGGTGTTCTTCATCTCTCTGAGCTGTGGTTGCAGACGCTGGACGCTCTCCTCCACCTGCAGCTTTTTCTCTTGGCAGCCGTGCAGTTTGGAGACTTTTTCATTTAGTTTGCTCTCCATCCGGTCAAGCTGAAGACATGGAATGAAAATAAATGTAAACTAGATAGTAGAAAGTATGCAGCAGACTTGTATTTAAATTCCTTCACATATCTCTGGTAAAGTGGAAATCTGAGTCATCTTTTCTTAAAAAAATGTACAAATACATGCTAAAGGAGGCCCATGGTTTTAATAGAGTATTTTAAATGTACCTCTGCTTGGGAGAAGTCGGTGCTAATGGAGGAGCCCATTCTGCCTTTCATTATTCTTCCTCCTCCTGTCATTGTTCCTATCATTCAAAAGCAAAGGTCGATTTAACAAGAGAGGATGCCAAAAAACCAAAGAGGAATAAGCAGAAAAAGGTTTAGCCACTAACCAGCCATCTCGATGATCTGTCCTTTCAGGGTGACCACTCTCCACCGCTTCTCTTTCTGGAAAGCCATGCGTGTGGCCTGCTCCATGTCTTGAGCCACTAGGGTGTCCCTTAAAGCAAAGTAGAACGCCGGCCGCACGCTGTCGTCGTTCACTCGGACCATGTCGAACAGCCGGGGGCAGTCTTCAGGGGTGCGGATGGGGGCCATGTTTTTCTCCCACGTCTTCATCTGTACTGAGCGAGGAGGAACAGCGGCGAGGACACCGTGAGGGATTTGAAAAGCTCCAGAATTCTTGGTTTAGTGATTCAAAACCCATTTTTTATTATGACTTTAAGAAAGTCAACATTTTACCTTGTCCAGACCGATGAAAGTGGCGACTCCAATGTTCTGCTCTTTGAGGAAGGTGACACATTTCTGAGCCGTGTCAATGGTGTCCACCACAATATTGTCCAGAGCACCACAACAAGAGGAAATTGCCACATCATACTTCTCATCTATGGCTCCAAGGTCTCCCTACAAGTACAAGTATAGAACTTAAGCAACTGTTTCAGAGATATCCTGCCTGAACTATTATTAAAACAGTGCTTTTACCAATCTCCCATAGATGCCAGGAATTCTGCCGGTCTTCTTCAGCTGCATCAGGGCATCCAGGACTTTTCCTCGACTACGGTTGGAGGAAAGGGAAGTCTTGGCTTCATCCACCTTCTCCCGTAACTCTTTGACAACTTCTCTGGTTTCGTTATCCATCTTCGTCAGCTTCTCCAACTCTTCTTGATCCTACAGAGTACAAATGTAGCCGAGGTTCACACACCGGCAGCATCAGGGGCAGTAAGCTGGTAAACAGGCCCCAAAGGTGAAATAGAAAGAGACTAAACAAATATGTCCTCTGACCTTTTTGAGCTCCTGCACTTTCTCTGGAATTTGAACTTCCAGGTCTTTGATGGCAGCGCGGCGCTCCTTGAGCGTGTCCGAGGTGGTCTGAAGCGTCTGCTTGGCCGTGTTGAGCTGTGCTAGAGCGGTCTTGTGACGGCTGAGGTAGATATCGAGCTCCGACTGAGCGAGGTCCATGCGAGAACGGGTCTCATTCACAGCCTTACTTAGTTCCATCAGCTCTTTCTCTTTTTTCTGAGATGTGCAAAAAAGGAGAAGAAATGTTCAAAAAAAAGAACTATTATATAAAGAAATGCAAAAACAATAACTTTAAGATGCTTGCATGTGCAGACCTCTTTGTCCTGCTGTAATCCACTCGTTTCCTCCTTCAAGCTTTCCATCACTTCCTTGAGTTTGTCTTCTTCTTTTACTTTCTGTTTCTCCAGGTCTTCCTTGCGGGCTGTTGCCTCAGAAATGGCCTTCTCACTGCTGCTTGGTATACTTTGTACTTCTTCCAACTACACAATATAAGACAGAAAATGTGTTTAAGTTTAAAAGTGAAAAACACAAAACCATTCACAACATCTGATGCTAGATGTGTGAAGAACTTTCTTTCAGTCTGCAGAGAGAATTGTCGTATTTCAAGGGGGCTGGGTGAAATAATTACAAATGTCTAGTGGTACAAAAAAGCTCAGAAGATAAAGTATCTTAAAATGTAAGATACAATTTTGGCTGTAACTGAAAAGTGAAAAATAAATAAAAAATGGATAAGAACCCCAAAGTAAACCAGCTCTCTAAAGTCTTCAGATTTAAAGCTTTGGTTAATACGGTTTAATAAAGAAAAACCTAATAGTATAATCTCTGAATTTGTGAGGTTAAATTTGGATGAAATGTGAAGGTTTACACAGAACAGCCATAGTTGACTATCACAGATCCACGCAGACCTGCACCCTGCTCTCCTTTAGTCCTCCATAGTTTTTCAGAACACACTCCAGTGTGGAAAGAATACTTTAAACACACCAGCAGAGCATCTACACATTTGAGAGAATCTAAGCTAACAGAGCCTTTTTATCAAAATTGAAAAAGAAAAAAAGAAAGTGTATCAGTCCTTGTTCTATCTATGTAGGAGCAGTAAAAGACTTCATGCATGCAGTGAAACATGTAGGGTAATTGAGCAGCGTTACTTTACAGCCCCCTAGTGGCTGGAACAGAACAACTAGGCCGTCCTGACATCAGTTTCAGTCTTACAAAAAAGTTTGGTTTTTCCTCATATGGGCCTCCTTAGAACAATTTCAGACTAGTCGTCAACATAAACAAGGGAAAATGAAAATACATGTATATTTAAAATGGCCAATACTTGAGCTGATGCCATTAGCCATTCAGACACAGGGTCTTAAAAATCATTTCATAATTCAAAATCTTTTTTCATTTTTTATTTACTTATAAGTAAAAATAACCATTAAACAGAACTGATTTTTTGTGTCATTATAGATGTTTTTTGTGAACGATTGTTTTTGTTTTGTTAAAAGCTGCAAACACTGGAGCTGGGTTATGGAACAACTTTGTAGCACAGAAACGGTAACACAGTCACCACACTGCACTGATCTAAAGCGTCCGTTACATTTGGCACTCCTGTTATAAGAAAGATTTTTTATTGATAGTTGGAGCCATTGAAACATTACAAACATTTTTTCTAAATGCCAAATTATCTTTCTTTTACAACTATGTATGCATTTTTGTGGTTGTAAACAGAACATTCCTCATGTTGTTGGGATTAATAAAGTTATAACTAATCTTATCCTTGAGATGGATCCAGGCAGAATTTTCTTAAAATGTTTTTGAAAATTAACAAACAACCAAAAATAATATAGAACAGGGAGCAATCCTGCACAATTTAGATAAACGTCAAACAGAGTTCAAATTTGGATCTATAAAAGTGAAAAAAAAAAAAAAATAGAATTCCAACACACTTTCCTCCATTTTAATATCAAATTAATGTGGATATAACACCACTGTGTAGGACCAGAGGCTTTTTGTATTTATAAAAGCAAAAGTGGAAATACAGATGAGGGAAAACTTGAGAGAAATCTTTCCTTCTAGATCACACGTCTATGCCCGTGTGACATCATCAGCATGACATGATTTATCTACTGCAGGATAGCAAAGACCAACACGGGGTTAAAAGAAGCAATTGAACTGGAGAGTATTTATGGAATACAACCTAAAGGCCAACACACCTTCTTCTGTTCTTTTTCCAGCTGCTTCTGCAGTGTCTTCTTCTTGTTCTTGGAGTGTTTGATCTTCTCACGCACTTCAACGTCCTGCAGGTCCAGCTGGGTGAACTGCTCTTTCTGCGCCTCGATGTACTTGTTGATTTTATTTTGTTTTCTGGAAGAGGCGAGACGTTTTTCATGAGGGAACTGCACTGTGTTTACTGAGATTACTTGAGTTATGAATGAGTTACTATGAAATCCTAAAAGTGTCACAAAAAATAATTTAAATATTTTAGAAAACGCAAATTTGAGTACATGATTGTTTTATTTTTAAACATGCTCTGTCAGTTAAAGAAATGTCTTTCAGCCAATAAATAAATAAACTACAGCATCTAAAAAAAAGAACATGATAGAATAAATAGAAAGAAAAACTTACTTCTCTACATTTTTTAGCTCTTCGTTCATTTTCTCCATTTCTTGCGATATCTTTGCATTCTTTTCTGTGAGCTCTTTAGTTTCCTCCAGGATCTTCTGCTTCTCCTGCTCTTTATCCACCACACGCTGCTGCAGGTCGTGGCTTAAAGGAAAGTAAGCAGGTAAATAAATACATCAAAACTCCAGAGGTCAAACCGATAACAGGAGACACTTCTGCTGGTCCACCTACACATAATACTGGTAGAGCTGACTCTTGTGTTTGAAGATGTCATTCTCCAGTTTGAGGAACTCCACAGCTTTGTTCTTCTCCCCCTCCAAAGCATTTTTCTCCTTTTCCACTAACTTTACTCTGTTTAGCTGGGAGAGTGAATAAAAAAAAGCAACATTTCTACATCACTGTCTTTAGATGGTCTGGAACAGGAAAAGATAGTTGAATTTATTGATAAAATTCCATGAACATTTATTCAAATGACTATAAACACTGACAAACTGTATATATAAGATTTATTAGCAAGACAAATGCCAATTGCTCACAATCTAGAAAAGCCCATCACTGTACAGCTTTTAACCCTCATCCTAAAAATATCCCAAATGCACAAAATAAAATATGAAACAGTCCCAAGACAAATTCTTTCATAAAAAAGGATTTAAATAACTTCATGTTCAGACACAACAAAAACAAACATTGTTTTTCTCAATTGTGAAAGATGTTGAGTTACCTTTTCTCCTCTCTGTTCATTGAGGAGCTCAATGCGGCGAGCCAGAACCTGGATGGGCTTCTTGAGACGACAAGAACCGATGATGTCCTCTAGATACTCCAGCATGCCTTCATCGTGCTCCGTCTGACCTTTGGGCTTCATCATTGCAATCTGCTCCACCTCACCCTGCGTACAGTCCAGACAAGCTTATTGGCAAGGGTGGAACTACAGAACTGACTCAAAAAGAAAAGAAATACTGTGTTATTTTAACTTTCTGTTTTTTTCTTTTTTTAAATATATTTATCCTTTGCCTCAATTACGAGGCAAATATTCTGAATTGTAACTGGTGTTGCATTGATATCCCAAAGCAACACCACACAGGAAAAAAACCCAGAACAAACTACAAAATTCATTTTTTCCACTCAGGAAAGGGAAGAAAAATAAATAAATAAATTTAGAGTGATGGAAAAATAATATTGGAAGAATTAAATATATACTAATAATGCTTACCTGTCAAAAATGTATTCAAAAACCTGCACTCATCACACACACACACATATTCAAAAGCCATTGTTCTTGTGAGAAAAAAAAGCTGTTTTGTTATATTTCTGAAACAATTTTTTGTAGCAGTAAACATTTTTCAGTTCCTTTAACTACAGTGGAACGTATTTTCTTTTACTTAAATGAATCTAATAAAGTCAAAGTTTGATGGTAAATGAACAATTCTGCTTTCACACCGTTAGATTTTACGAACCTACTTTAAGTAATCTGGTAAACAATTCAAAAACAACAAGAGAAGACATCTAGTTCAATTCGAACACTCATTACTGACCTGATTTTTGTCATATAACAGGGTTGATTTATATGCAGGGTAAAAAGTAGATCAGACATTACTTGTACGTTGATGAAACAAATAAGCTCAAGGAAGAAGGGAGATCTAACCCCACAACCTTCTGTCCTGACTGGAGCACAAATGAAACCGCTTCCCCTTTTGCTAAAGGTCTGGAAAAGTGACCTTGAAGCCAAGCTCAAGACTCTTCCCATAGTCATGGAGCCATGCCAAAAACAGGGTTGTGTAAGGAGAAGGAATATAGACGGGCAGATTTAGAGAAAAAATATATCAATATAAAACACAACACTTTTTATTTAAAAACAAAAATATGTGAAATAATTGATTATAAAGTGAGATTACATTTTTTTTCTTGCAAACGTTTTTCAATATTTTATTTTTTAATGTATGGTAGGTAAAAAATACAATTAAATGAAAAAGAAAATTAAAATATTAAGAAGAAAATTATGACAGGTGAGACGATTTAAACTTGGTTACCGTAAATCTTTTTAACCAAAAATAACGTAGGACCATAGTATACCATGAATTACAGTAATAAAACAAAATGTGAACCAATACAGATAGTTAAAGTCCTGGCAACAGAGGATGTTTGATCCCATCACACTGAAGCAGCACTGCTAATATTGGGGTTGGGGTTTTTTTTCACACGCCAATATTTACGTGCTGCTAAAGCGTAGCAGGTATATTGAAAAAGGAAGGGTCCACCTCATCGCCATTAGTGGATCCATAAAAATAAAAAAATTAAAATAAAACAAAAAAATATTATTTTTTTAATTTAAACTCTGTTAAGCTAGCAAATAGTTTAGCAACTGACATTCAGGTTTATGTGGGAGAATTTCAATATTTTGCATTTTTTCCTTAAAATTCTAAAGCAGCAAATAATGGTTCGCACTTTTTTCTGACTGTTTCAAACCATGATGCGCTGCTACAGCATTCTAAGGTCTTGCAGAGGGCAACCCCTCCCCAGTTCTTTTCTATGACACCACAGCATATTCCATGACTTTTCCAGATAGGGCCTACAGGTACATGAGAAGCATTTAGGCAAAAAAGAACCTGAGGATTGCACTAAAGAAAATAAAAAAAATAATAAAAAAAGATAAAATGACAGAATAGCATGATTATTCAAAAAAAAGAAGAAGAAAGTTTTTTGGACTTGCAGGTTAAGAGGAAAAAAAAGGAAAGAATACAAGAAAAACACAAAATAATTACCTGTAAAATCAGAAACCTGTTGTGGTCGAGGTCAATACCGTGACTCCGTAGTAATGCCCCCACTTCTTTAAATGTGGCTTTCTTGCCATTGATATGGTAGGCTGAGGAGCCGTCTTTGTTGGCAGTCCTGGAAACGTAGAATTTGCTGTTGGGGATGACTTCGTAGTCATCTCCTTCCTGGCTCAGGGGGGGGAGGGGCAGAAGACACAGCAGCTTAGAACAGAACAGTTCAGGAGAGGCTGAAACAGCCCAACACGTCAAACTGTTCCAACTCTGACAGATTCACTTATTAACAAGGCCTACATACAAAAACACACACATAAAAGATTGTTTATGAGAATGCACTACATCTATAAAGGCAAAGAGTAAGATAAAACACTAAATGTGTATTGGAGTGTATTGCATCGTAAGCTTCCTAAACTTGTAACTACAAAAGATAAACGGATTGAGTAAAAATGTTTAGTTGAAAGAAGAAAAAAGGCTATTTATTTAAGGCCGTGTGCACATCGCTGAAAGAAAAAACCCTGTAGTTTTAAGGAATGATTGTAAATACAAAACTGACAGATTTCTCAGTTTGTGCCAATTTTAAGAAAAATCAATGTTTGTTAAAAAATACACAACATTTTAGCTTCAGCAGTGTGATCAAATTCACAGTCCCTATGGCAAATTTAATTAGTAAAAATGTTTCTAATTGGGGGGAAAATGTAGCTCACAGTTGGTGGTTACAGCAGCCTGTTATTACATCCTACCTAAAGCAAACACTACTGCTTTCTTTTTTTTTGCCACCACGAAAAAAAGCAGAGGCAATAAATGCATTTGTTTATCTCTTTCCCTTCATTGGCACCAGATCAATTTTAGGGCAAAATGACTCAAATGTGGCACGTGTGGGAGTTCCAGTAACTTTCACAACTGATTTAAGTTTACACTTGGTCACTAGAACAAGAACTGAGCAGCAATATTACTGCATTAGAAACAACAAAGAACAAATACATTTTAAAAACTCATTTTTGCCAAACTAAAATATTTCTGGTGATTTTTTTTCTCGTTTGTTTGAGCAACAAACTGATCATTTTAGTGAAGTTTGTATTTGTGTGTAAAAAGAAAGTGTTTATAAATATCTGTATACCTTATCAATGATCTTTTGAAAATGCACCTCCACAGTACAGCTTTGCACATCTTTGTGTTTATCAGAGCTGTGAATCAACACTGAAAGCTTTTTTGATCTTATCTTTTGAGCTCTGTATCCAAACACAAAGAGCATGGAGTCTATCACATTAGACTTGCCGCTTCCATTTGGACCAATGATGCAGGAAAAGCGCTGGGAAGAAATTAGGAGACAAAAATAAATAAATAAAAATCAATGCATCATCCATATGAACCATACAAGAGATTAAGACTCAACAACAGCTGTCAGTAACAGCGATGACACCTCACACAGGTCCAATATAGATTTTAAACACTTAAATTTAGCAATATGAAACTTGCATGGACATGCGGCGAAAGAAAAAGATTTTTTTTAAAGAAAAAACATTTAAAAAGTTTCATTAAATGTGATTACACCAGTAGATTTTCACAAGCTGTGAGAAACACTAAATCAAAATGGAGGAGTGTGACTTCTTCCTCTTTTTTTTAATGATTTTTCTCTCTAAACATTTTTACTAATAATCTTATTTTTTTAAGATTTCTATAACAAAAGACACATTTATTAGAAAGGTGACCTAAGATTTCAGACAAAAAAAAAAAAAATAGAATCAAATGAATAAGACTTGGATAGTAACAGTTCCACTAAATGTAATCTAAGTACATAGTGAAATATATTCAGGACACATGGTAGATTAGAATCAGGTTTTGGTCGTACCTTGTGAAAAGGCCCCAGAATCTGCTCGCCTGCGTACGACTTAAAGTTGCGGTTGACTAAATGTGTTATCATCAGGCGGGGAGCGCCCGGCTCATTGGTCATTGCTGGGGGCGGGGGTGGAGGGATGCTACCGAGAATCTCCTCCAAACTTCGATTATCGACCGCCTCGGCAGCCTCCCCTTCTGCCGAATCTGTGGCACAGAAAAGGGCACTTTTCAGTTTTTCTGTGCGAATCGCTTCAGGTGGGGAAGGGGGGGGGGGGACAGTGGCCCATGGGGGAGGGGGGGGGAACAAAAACAAACAAACAAAAACACAGTCGGCAAGTCGCACAGACACACAAGCGACTCCGGGGAAAGTTGACAGGCGTCGTTTTTTCCCCTTTGTTCAGAAAGCAAGAGTCAAGCCTCGGATCGGACATGAACGAACACACATCAGTGCTCACAAACGCAGTCTCTCTCCGGTTTGATGCGCCACGGACACCTCCAGGATAAATGAAGTGCGTGTATATCAGCGACGTCGTTACTACACCCAGCTAAAATAAAATACAGACAGGAAAAACTTTTCTGCATGAAGATCTAAAACGATCTTCAAGAATCGATCCAAAATCTTTTGTGTTCTCATTATACAAAAGAATTGACGGTGTTTCAAAAATAAAGTATAGCAGCCAGACATTTAGCGGAAAAAAAAATATTAAACAGATTCATGTACCAATCAGCTTCAACAATTGCATCTTGAGAGCAGCACACGCGCTGTTCAAAAAAAAGTTGCAGGCATGAATACAAATCCCGTTTACATCACAACAAAAACACACCACTTCGAAGCAAATTACCTCGTTTGCCGTCAAGATCGGGCGAAGAAATGCATTCGACGATATGAAAATCATCCTGGAGTGATTTCATTTCTATGTTGCACTGTTTTAGAAAACGTCTCTCAGCCATCCCAGCTACTCTTTTCAATTTAAGATAGAGGAGGGGAAAGAGCTTTACAGCTGTGCCAGTTGGCCTCTAGCAATACTGCAATCCACGCAGAGCCATTGACTGAACAACTTATTTAGATTCACAGACACCAAAACAGCCTTTGTTACTTGCCAGTTGTCGGTGGTGCCTCCTCTTGGCCATTGGAGTTAGTTTCTTGAGGGGGTACATCCAGCTCGCCCTCGGACACATCCTGCGACCCTTTTCCTCTTGGCTTGGTAGAGGCGGTTGAGCTCTTTGCGGTTTTGGATGGCATGATTTGAAATCTAAAGGGGTCATTGGTAAAAATAAATAAATAAATAAATAAATATAGGGGGGGGGGTACATGGGTGGTTTTTGTGTCTGTCAATCTCTCAACTCCACTTTACGGTCAGCCACACACAACTAATGTGTCAGGCGTTTGCCATTACCAGTCAAATCTTACTGCCCGCCCTTCCTAATAATATACCATTGTGTTTATTATTTGTTTTTTCCCTCCAAAAGTTAAAATAGTTGCTAAAAACAAAAACATGGAAAAGTGTGTTACAGCGATTTTTAGTCATCTTAACACTACTAGGATCAAAGAAAGGTTAGCTTTTAAATCAAATACCCCCTAAAAAAATGTTACAAACTAGCTAACTACAAAACTATGGAAAAATGCTTTTTGGCCTTAACGTTTAACGGTGGGTAACAACGAAAAGGAAAATAAAGTTTACGTCACCCATTTGAAGAAAAAAAAGAAAGAAAAAGAGAGGGAGAGAAATTCGTGTCGAGCCTTGAATTGCTAGTTTTCTATGATGAGCACTACTGAAAACGCAGCTCAACAGATAACAGTCGAACTTGCAAACTAGCTTTCAGTCCCTGAATTCTAATGTTCAGGGCGGAATGATTGAAGTTGGCCATCTAACGCGATAACTAACCAAATGAAAGATGAAGAATGTTTTCGTAATCGTTTTGTTACCGGATGACTGTGTCGAATTAAAAGTTACTACAATTTTTTTCCCCTCGGCTAATAGTTAGGTTAGCAGAGGGGGGGGGGGTTGCTAACTAATCATTATGTCAAACTTAGCTTCACAGAGCAGACCGACATATTACCACCTTTAACTGGCATAGGTTGTAATAAACATATAAACAGTAATGTTATAGGGGCTTAAGTTAAGAATCCATTATTGTTGCAATTATTAAAAAAAAAAAACGCTAAAAAGTGAATAAGTAGTAGCAACACTTTATCAATGGCCTGCCAATGCTATATTTGCTGCTTTTTACTTCTTTATTTTAAAACATAGTTGGATTTGTGGTTTACTTTAAAGTTTGTCTCAATTTCAACGACCGACCGCTATGAATTTCAGCAAATAGACGGAACCCAGTAAATATTTTTTTCTATTTTTCCTTCATATACCTTCCACAAATGAAAAAAAAAAGTCCTTCGCTGATTTTCTGTTTCGATCCAGTCCAAACTTTTCAAGAAGAATAGGTTAATCCAAGGTCTAGCAAAAAATACACTAAAATAGTCCACAAAATCGTGTGCCGTATCACCCGGAGCCGCTTCCTTTCTCGAAAAACTTGTCTTGTAAATGGCGCCTAAACTGCGCCGTCGAACCAAATTCGTTATAAACTCTCGCAAAGCATCATGGACCTTTCAAATGGTAGTGTGAAAAAAACACAAAATTCAAAAAAGGGGACGAAGCCAACTCCGCCTCGCTCCACCAGTGATAGGAAAGGCGCAACAGTAACAAAACGATAAATGACAATTTTATAAAGACATCACTTAAGATTTTCATTTTCTGAGTAAGGATATCGTTTAAGAAAAGAGTTGTGTTTTCAGTACTGTCGAATCATTCGGTTACTGTAAAATAAAGTCCCGCCCCATGGAGTAGTTTATATAATTTTTAAGTGACCGAGATCATCAACACACTATTCAGTAATAACGCAAGCTTACTTTAAAGATCATTTTCTGAATGAATTGTATAAGTCAGTCAAAAAGTAAACTCTTTATAAGTACACGCTAAGGTTGCAAACTGTTACAACTCTCGCGATGACTTGGCTGTCAACCGTTCACTCATCCGAGATTTCATGGCTAAAAAGTTAGCTTACATACGTCATGAAAACAAAACGCTTCTTCATCAACGCTGCTGATTGATCTGGTGCATTTGTATCGAATATTCGAACTATATCAAAGGACTTTCACACATTGATAAGAGGTACATAAAAGACGTGCGGTCATCAGAATGCCCCCCGTGCGATTTTAAAAGGTAATGATTTTAGTTAGTTAGCTTAATAGCTACGGTGGCTGGTAACATAGCAACTAAAGACGCTTGTTTGATGTTGGTGCATTTTCTCTCTTTGTTGGATTTCCCTCTAATGTTAAGCCTGACATAAGAGTTGATTCAAAACTGACAGACGTGTGTTTTGTTTGTTTAGGATTCAACAGAGACAAGAACAATGAGACTAAAAACTACGGTGCAGAAGGAACCAAAACATATCCTTATTCATTGCATCGTGATCCCTTTTCGTTTTATAATGTATTGCCTTGAGCTGAATGGCAAAATATATTGAAAACGGGGACATCTCACGTTCCCGTTTTAATAGTATTATTACTGTTCTTCAATTTAAGATTGTTTTTTAATTATTTTCTGTCCTACATTTCTGCAAACTAATAGAAATTTCTGCTGATAAGAACCAATGCAGCAATGATAAAGCTTGTCATTTGCATTTTCTACAGAAGAGAAAATGAAGACAAAACAAAACAAACAAAAAATATAATAAATAAAGGGGTTGAGGGCAGGTTCTCCAGATTCTAGGTATCTATGTAGAAAATGTGCAATCAGCTGAATTTGCAATATTTTTCCTTTTATTTTTCTTAACACCAGCTCACATAAGGATCTTGTAAGTTGTTTAGGTTGGACCACAGCCGATGAGCTGTACTCGTGCAGTGATGATCATCAGATCCTCAAGTGGAACCTGGTGAACAATGAAACCAATGTGGTCGTCAAGCTGTCAGAGGACATCTACCCCCTCGACATGCACTGGTTCCCCAAAACTGTTGGTGGGAAGAGACAAACCCAAGCTGAAATCTTTGTCCTCACCAGCACTGATGGCAAGTATTTTATAAAACCCACTCTGCATCTTAAAAAGCAAATGAACACTATGTCAGTATCAAGTTGTAAAAGACTCAATCAGCCGTTTTTTAAATATATTTATTTATTTTACAAAATACTGCAGGATAGTAAAAAGTTTTAAGTAACCAGCCATGCTGTGACTCTTTTTTTAAAAACTTCAATCCATGAGAATAAAATGTATTTTTATCTGATATTAAACGTGGACTTAACTGCATAAAAATTCCATTTGCCGTTTCGCAATGTGCCAGAGGCATTTCAATGATGATTGGCCAAAACCAAAAAATGTTTTTTTCAGTGCCCATGCTTTTTATGACGAAACTGCATGTTGATTAAAATTATGTTCCTGAAAGATGCAAGACTTTTTATGCTAAAGAAGTTTTGTGGGTAGAAGAAAAAGTTGCTCTGCCTGAAATATAATTTTTTTAGAGACGTTAACATTTTTTTGTAGAAATTTCTACTGCCTCTATCATTATGGATGTTGAATTTGAATTTGCCAGGTGTAAATGATAATTTGTCTACACGAAAAAATGTTGCTTTGGAAACCCAAACTGCTGTGAACAGTTTTCCCTTTTCATTTGTTGACAGCTTAATATGTTCCTAGATTTCGGTTTTTACATTTGTTCCTTCATGAATCATACCTGTTCTGTAATTCGACCAATGAATCCAAAGATCCCAGGCATCTAGCAATCATTATCTTATTTTTATCTTTTTTACAGAAATGATTTTGTGTTTGCTGGATGATGAGATATTCAAATACTCAATAACTTTATTGCAAGGATATTCTGAAATTCAGATTGTTTTTAATCCCAGTTCTACTGGTTCGTGAGCCCTGCCTCCCCTAGATGCTCTTTTTGTTAGATCATTCATTCATTCATTCATTCATTCATTCATTCATTCATTCATTCATTCATTCATTCATTCATTCATTCATTCACTCACTCACTCATTCATCTTCTAAATCTGCTTTGTCCCTTTCTGGGTCATGGGGCTGCTGGAGCCTATCCTGGCCACTCGTGGGCCAAGACAGGGGACATCCTGGACAGGTTGCCAGTCTGTCGTAGGGCTTTGTTAGATTATGTCCCTAAAAATGTTACCAATTATATAATTAGTAGCAGTCAGTTGTCTTCTTACCAACAGTTTTCCTCAGGAACCCCATAGAAGTAATTTATTTCAACTGAGTCCACTGTCCTAAATCTGTAAAAGCATGAAAACACATTATAATTTTCTTTTCCAGCGCAACTAGTGCAAAAATTAGTGTAGTGTCATTCATGATGCAACATAGATGTTTTGATGTTGCCTACTTTGAACAAATGATAGTAATTTTCGTACTTTTTGGGTAAATAAACAATGGTTAATTTCTGTATTCTCCAGTTTGAGGATACCATACTGTTTCATTTGCCTTTGGATGACTTGGTTTGTCACTAAAGGCAACAATCCAGACAGTGCCAAGGTGTGTCATGCATGTTACGGTAGATATGAACACATAAGAGCATGATTGGACTGCTGTGGGAAGCAATATGTGGTCACAACTCTAATGGCAGTGTTGAATTGCATAACGGATGCAGCAATTTACTTTGGCATACCAGAGACTCGTTGCGATTCCCTTTTGCAACTTTCTTTCTCTTGCTTTCTTTAGTATAGTTTACACAAGCTAGACAAATAGCAGTTGCCATAAATACTACATGAAATATGAGAAGGGAAATGCATGATAATCATTTTTTGAACTACTGTGAACCCTGACACATTTAGCAAAAGGATCAGTCTGTTATTGATCTTTAGCATTTTCTCAAATATCTATAAGAAACGTTTTCATGCTACAATCCTGCAGCCCTGGTTAAATATCTGGAGTTTTCTATTTAATTCATTTGAAGTAGTTTTAAAGTAAAGATTTTCTTTATTCATCTATTAATTGCAAGTAACTATTTTGGATCTGCAGTTGTTCCTTTTTTCTTTTTCAAATGTGTGCTTTTAAAACATTTTTTTTGACAAATGTGTGTTGCTCATCTGTTAAATATGTTGACTTAATTCATTTTGTTCTCCCATTTAAAGATGCATTGGTGCAACACTGCATTAATCGGTTTTGGACAGAGTCATTAGATCGTACTCGTCTGCATCAGGGCAAACGTGGACTGAAGAATAGTTGCACAATAGAGTCAACTCTTTTTATTTTTTGGTTGGTTGTTTTTAAGGTAAGTTCCACCTGGTTTCCAAGATGGGGCGCATTGAGAAGAGTGTTGACGCTCACAAAGGTGCAGTCTTAGCAGGAAGATGGAACTACGATGGAACTGCTCTTGTTACAGGTTTGGATGTTGCTAACACATACACAGCTGCAGTATAATAAATATTGGGTCAATTTTAGACAAAGAAACATATTCAGTACACATTAATATTTTTTAAAGTAATGCTGCTTTCTATGCTTCTTAGCTGGAGAAGATGGGCTAATCAAGATCTGGTCAAAAGTTGGGATGCTGCGCTCAACTTTAGCCAACCAAGGTAAGGCTAATTGTTTTGTCTTTGTTTTACGGCCTATTATCCACTTAATTTTATGGACTTTGGTATTTCTTGAATCGCTGCTATGCAGAATTAAACTCGAAATACAGCTCTTAGATCGTGTAAAAACAACTAAAATGCTGAAGAACTGCCTAAAAGTCAGCTCGTCTTTCTTATACCACATTTTCTTGGACTTCCCTCTTACTTGAAATTTGACTGTTTCTTTTAGCTGACAGGTTCCTTTTAGCTACAGGTTTCTTATTATTTTTGTTCCTTTTGCTTGATCAACCTATGAAAGATTAAATAGAAAAGACAACAAACTCCAGACATAACTAAGTGTTGTGTCTGCAAAATCCCAGCCATTTAAAATCTTGTGAAGATGACCAGTTGCAAAAGCTGATTGTTCATAAAAACCAAAATGTCACCCAGAAACTTGGAGAACTTTTTTACCATACCACCTAAAGAGATTGCAGTTAGGTATATGTTATTGGAGTGACAGTAGACAACATTTTGGATGTTGAAAGACCCACTCCTATGAAATATGTGTTTTTGGTGTTTTTAACATGTTCTTTAGGAATTTTTCTCATGATGGAGGCCACATATAAAGAAACCTAAGCTTAAAATTGTACTTTAGAGGGTTTTTTTGTTCAAATAGTTGTGAATCAAGAGCAGATGAAAAAAATGCCGTTTCAAAGAGAGCGTATTTGTGACGTAGAAAATACAAATAGATCCATGTACGTCTTTGTTTTCCTCATCTAGCTTAAAACTGTACGGCTGGACAGCTCCAATATTGCTCGCCATTTTTGTTACACGGATAATGTCAGGTTAAGGTTGTCAGGGGCTGTAAGATAGTGGGAGAGTGTAAACAGATGGATGAACTCTGCACCAATGGTCCCGCTGAAAGCCAAGAGGTGAATTTCTAATGAACCGTTGCCTCTCTGATAAAACTATGCCCTAGAAAACATTTGGGGTTTTGTGATTTTGGCTAAAAACTGCAATTAAAAGACAGCTGGGAACACTTTTAAAATAGATCAAAAGATGATCAGAGTGGGACTTTAAAACATTTTGTTTCACAATTAATTATTGTGGGGGGAAAAAGAAAAGAAAAATCAAGTACGAAAAGTTAATTAAAGCACAAGCTGAACCAATGTGGCGCATATGTAATGGTTGCCAGAAGAAAGCTTCTTCTCTGTCAAAGGAGCGCTGTATCAAAGCTTGAGTTTGCAAAACTCTAATTTAAACAAATTTGAAGATTTCCGGAACAGCAATGCTCATTGCAGCATTAGCTGAACGCCACATGAAGCAGGGCAACAGAAAGACTTTAACTAACTGTCCAGCACGCTGATGGAAGGATTGGAGGAACCGTGTTTGGGATTGTTTTGCGGCCAAGGGCCCTGAGTTCTTTACTGATTACTCTATGACCTGCTTTGTAGGTCCAAGTATTCTAGAGTCAACTAAGGTGTCAGAAAAATGTGACGCCTGACTTTTGATGTGCCAGAAATACCAACACCTTGCTGAATACTTTGTAAATGCCTATTTACAAAGTGGCAATTTTCCTTAGGATCTTGCTAATACTAAACTCAATGCAAATACTATATGAAGAAGAAAAAAGGACGTTTTTTTTACATCTACGGATGCAGATGAAAGATGTGTAGATATTTCAGAGATTCTGTCCACAGCATACGCTGCTGCATACTGTAGTCTACCTGGACAACCATGTCATTAGGACTCCAGAGGTTAATTTCACAGACACAAACAGCCTTCCTCTGATCCTTATCTACTTTTCTTGGCAAATGAATGCATTGATTTCCATCACTACATATTATTTCCAGATGTGAACGTGCCCGTCCAGAAAATGCTATCGAGTACACACTTGAATATCCTTTTTTTTGGACAATGTCCAAACGTAATTGTCCACACATTTTCCAGAATTTCGGCAGCATGAAAGTGTGAAAGTATCTTTAGAAATAGGGCAAAGCCCGACTTTCTCATTTTACTCCTGTTGGATCTCAAACAATTAGAACTGATAAGGGGTGACTTTTTAAGTCTACTTCTTTAGAGAAATTTCTGTACCACCTGTTCTTTAACATGAATACTCAAACGCACTTTCTTACTATTCTTTTTCCCGAAAATATAATAATAGCATTAAACAATTCCAATTAATGCCTCTTCATTAACAACAGAAGTTTGCAGATTGAAACTATTGGTCAAAGAAAAAGACTTTGAAGGGTGTGTGTGCATGTTTTGATCTTGATTTAAGGAGAAAAGGCTTAGCAGGAAAGAAAAAAACATGTTTTTTCATCAATTTTGTTGTTTTTATTATTAGTTGTTGCTTTCTCATTTCTAATGAAATTGTAGTTTTTTTTCTTTCAAAAGTTTGATTACATGCCTTTTCAAAATTGCTCCTCCTCTCTTCTAAACTTGCACACAGGTAATATTTTTGAATTCATCACACATTTGGGTGTTTCTGTTCCATTCAGTTTTTTTTTGTCCTATAATCTTTTTATAATTTCCATATTTAAAGAAATGTGTTAAAGAATACTGTAATAACTCTATAGTTGTCTCCGGTTTTCAAGTAAAAGTTGTGTGTGTGTGTGTCATTCTGGGCTATACACTTTCATTTAGTAATCCCATCAACAATATCACCTCGTCTGCAGATTTTTTATCTGTGTAATATCAGTAGCCTTCATCTTGGTCCTCAGCTCCATCACCAGCAGCATCAACGACCGAAGTTCTCTCCTCTAACCCACTAACCCCTCAACAAGCTTTTACCAGTCCAGACCTCAACCGCTTGTATAATTACACCCTATTCCAAATTCAGACTTGACAACAAACTCCTGCTGTTCACCTGTAAAGACCATCTTCGACCTCAATCTCCTCAACATTGTTGTACCCTCACCTTCGTCCTCCCTTCACCTGACTGTTTCTTTTATCCGTCTCAGCACCATGGGGAGAGGGCCAGAGCATTCAGCTGATGCACTCCTAAACTTTAAAACTCCCTCCCCCCCAAATATCAGGATCATCGACTCTCTCCCTGGTTTTAAATCTCAACTCAAATCCCATCTGTTAAAACCAACCTTCTAACAGAAGCGGTTTCACCAAGATTATAACATGTGTGATCCTTTGAGAAACACTATCTTCTATTGAGTAATCTTGCTTTTATGTGCGGAGCCCCCTGATGTGACTTATAAGGTGCTTCCCATTAAATGTATGATTATTAGATATATTATTAAAAATAGATAGAATTTTAAAGAAGTGAAACGCCACTAAGAAATAGAAGAAGATGTTTTTTAATAACCTAGCAAAAAAAAACAGTCAAAAAGAAAAAAGTGCTACAAGTACCGGTAGAGACTTTTTTCCTTTGGTTAATACTTAAGAAATGAGCAAGTGTTGCCAAATCTGGTCAGAAAATACCAGATTTGCATAACACCTAGATTTAGATGCATTGGTTTTCATAAAAACATCAAATCTAGCACAAGGCGCCCAGATCACTGCAGGTGCTGCCGTTTGTTAGAGACCTAAATTTTTAAGCTCCTCCTCAGTGGTGCCAGTTGCTGATTTGAACTTTGACATTCTCTCTGCTTTTAGGAAAAAAAAACAGCTTGTTTAAAATTACATCCAGTTTTTACGTGTACTTTTTTGTTTTGTTTGCATCCTGTTAAAAACCGAAAGCAGCACCCAATTTCGGCTTATTTTGGGTTAGAAAAAATGCTATGTATAAGAAATGTTGAGGTAAACCTGCGTCTGCGCACACACACTGGCACATGCAAACTGCATGAGCACATTGTTTCTTTTTGGTTAGCATATGACCCATATCACGTCTGAGCTCTAAGAAGAGGTTGGAAAGGAGCGAGAGGTAGGAACTTGTGTCAACCCCTCTCATCGCCTTTGTCAGATTTAGAGCATGTGACCAGTTGGCATTTGTGAGAAACCACATGCACCTGGAGTGAGGTTAAAATGTCAGGCTCCCTCCTCTTCACACGTGTGTAGCCACAAATCAACTCAAACACACACATCCTTGCACTACTGTCTTCACCACAACACAATTGACATAATGCAGCGCCTGACTTCTCCTCCTAAATGTGACTATTGCAGCTGAATGCCTTACCCGATCCCAAACTCTGACCCTAAAACCAAGAATGAACTCTTATATGCAGTAAACTCTGTGAGATGTAGCATGTTGCTTCTCCCAGGGTAGTTTAATTGCACACCCAAACAAGAACAAGCCCTCGCACAAACTTTTTGGCAAACGCCTATGGCTGCTCATGCTCCACTATGATTTTCTCCTCTGGTTTTACTTCAAGCTGAGTGCTGTTCCAGGCTGAATCTCAGGTCTCAGAAGGAATGTGATATCTTCTGAGTGGAGGGATTAGTTCTGCTGCAGTTGTTCACACCAACTTCTAGGTCGTCTGTGACAAAGAGGAGAGTATTTTTCTTAAAACACCTGATTTCTTCCAAAAATATCACAAAGTCTCAAAGCTGCACATATAACTAAAACCACATGAACTGCTTTCTCTAAACTGGTTTTGTTCTAGATTTCAGCTGGTGGAATCCCCCTTTTATATTCTAGATCTAGATTAGGTTTTTGATTAACATACGGTTGTGTTTGTCTGTATTTCTTTTCATCTTCAAGGGTCTCCTGTATATTCTGTGGCTTGGGGTCCAGACTCAGACAGAATACTTTACACTTCAGGGGTGCAGCTAACCATCAAGCCTCTCCAGCCAAGTGCCAAAGTCATGCAGGTACAAAAAGTCCATTGCTGCTGTGCAGTCAAGCACAAAACAAAGCAACTTAAAACTTATTTTTAAAACTGCAAGTAATCAATTAAAATTCAGGTCAAGAGTAGAGAAATCTGCTTTTCTACTATTAGTTATGCGCTTCTAGTACATGCAGTAATATGAATTGCACCTTTTAGCAACCTTAAGGCTATTTGCAGTCATTCTAACAATGTAAAAAATTGTGTTATTTTTCACCACTCATGTTTTGCAATATTATAAATATTAATACAAAGAACATCTCACGTCATCCTTACACTTTTGTTCTCATATCTGGTCTGTCAATGTTAGCAATAACAGTGGTCTAATTCTAGAAGTGAAACTTAAGGTTACGCATTTTTATTTGATCAGAAAACAGAAGTTAGAGTGGCCAAACACACCCAAAAAATGTGTATTTATGCGTTACCTCCAGCACACTGATCTGGAACACAAAGTAATCGATTCCCGCCTTGCACGCCCATGAGTCGAAGTGTCCTTGGGCAAGACACTGAACCCCACCTTGCCTCTGGTGGTAGGCGGGCGCCTGTGTTTGGCAGCGGAGCGACCACCAGTGTGTGAATGTGTGAGTGAATGTGTGTGTGACTGGGTGAATGGGTCTGTGACTGTAAAGCGCTTTGTCCTTGTAGGAAGAAAGGCGCTATATAAGTATACGCCATTTACCATACGCCAATCTCTAGAAGTCAGTCTGTAAACAACTTATCAAAAAACACAATTTCACACAAAAAAAGGACCTGTTGTGATCTTTTCTTAAATATTTTGGAAATTACCTTGAGTCTGTATAAAAGTACTGTAGACTGATGAATGATTAGTCCTATTTTCATCAGCCAATGACTCGAAGCAGCTTTTTTGTGTGTGTGCAGAATGTCACACAACAATCGCACTAGGCCCCACCACCACGCAATTCCCCACAGCACCCCAGCAGGTTTCACACTCAGACACACACTCACTTATGCAGACACGTGAGTGCACACAGGTGAGCACACCACAACCAGAAGACGGAGAACATGTACCGGAAAGCAAGTTTCATCAAGCACCTGATAAGCAGACCAAAAGATTTCCTTTTTTTTAGTTGGTGTTAACCTTCCCAGAATGATGGCAACACTTGTTTTTCTGTGAGTAGCAAGCCTGAGTGGCTCTTCTTCTCCATGTAAGCAGTGTCCTGGTGTTAAGTTCAATGTAGTAAAGAAAACTTGTTTCATTCAGTCAGATAAAGAAAAAAACAAAGAATAAATTAATTCAAAACAAAAATTCTCTGGCATATTTTAGAAGAAAAAAATACCTCACTTATTTTAATTTTTTAGAAATGTCAGTGCTAAATTAAAGATATAAAAAAAATACGGTAAATCTGCCACTTTTAACTGATAAAGTCTCTAAAGAACAAGGCAAAAAAGCTGTTTCATCCTTCTCAGTCAAATTTTTAAAAAGTGAAATGTGTTTATTGTGTTTCAATTAAAACTTGAAAGTTGATTCTTTACTTTAGCTCCAATGATAGATGCAAACATATATAGTCTGTTTCTTTATGTAGGAACTCACCAAACCACATGGGATTAGAAAACACACATTTTCCAATTGTGTTTTATTTATTTATTTCTGAATCGCAACATTTTTATTTGTTGCAAACTACCTGTTGAATACTTGCAATTATTTCAAGCTTTTTTTAACATTTACTTAAGAAAACAGTATTTAAAAATATGCAATGAGTAAAAATAAATAAATAATAAATTCTGTGGTCTTGCACTTGCAATACACGTTTGGCCACTACACCCAAAGAGATGATTAACCCAGTAGTGCTGAAAGATTGTCTTTTAACTCACCAAAGCCCTTTGACTTCCTGTTACTGATCGTGATTAGGTACAGATGGCGGTAGCTTCTGTGTGCCAACCAAAACAGAGGTTTTCTGACAGCACTTTTAAATTGACCAGCACACGCTGCAATGCACAAGTCAAAGTAGCTATGGGGAAAAAGGATTACCGTACATATTCATAGTCAGGGTTGTCTCTTGGAACGATTTCTCAATTAGTGTAGATTCCAAAATCATCGGATCACCCGACTGCGCAAAAATGACTGATTATTTTAAGGTGAAGACGTTTTTTTGGGGGTGATTTAAAAAAGACGTAACTGTCACCATTAGCTGAGATTAACCTTTTTTTCAGATACTCATGAAAAATCCATGTCCTGCAAGCTTCTAGAAGTGTAGGTATAACTAACTAGAAGGAGCTGCATTTCCAGAAGAAAATGCAGGGTTGAATGCTGTACTGCTGAATGAAAGCTAAATTTGCTGAAGAAATGGCTGAACTGTACTGGAATAATCTTGACAAGTTAAAGGATCAAAAGTCATAGCAGGAATAAGCTGAAAAAGTTGACCATTGTAATAGTAGAATGGCTAAAATAGGTCTAAATTTGTAGAAGGAGTTAAGCATTAAAGCTGAAATTGTTTAAAAAATGGCTGAACTGTTGAAAATTTGAAGATTTTGCTAAAATGGCTAAAAGTAATTGTTTTGGAATCAGCATCATCAACTGACAAAAAAAAATACATTGCTTGAGAGTATCATATTGGTAAAAGCTACATGTTCTAAGTTGATAGAAAATCCACTTTTTTCAAAATGATGTCTTTTCTATTGATTTTATCTCCATAGCAACCATTTTATGGTTGGGTCGCCTGGGGTTGACGAACCAATCGTCGTCAGTTTCAGACGAATCGGAAAAAGTAAACTTTTGGATATCCTTAGCAACAAAGTGTGTTTGCCAACCACGCCCACATTCTACATTCTATATGTCCAGATCCAGTGAATTTCAATATGTTCAGTTCCAGCCATGGATGAAGTTTATTGCAATGGTCACCTCAAAATTTGTCAAAAAATGCCCACCAAACAGTAGGTTGTGTCGACATCCCATAATGATTTCTAAACTTATTTTGTAGTCCAAATGCTTGGGATCATTTTAATGTTTGAACATTGTCTCTAGGTGAAAAATTGAAGGAGTTTAAAATCGCCTCATATTTTGAAACAAAATGGCTGCCCTAGGTGGTGTTGCCATCCCATAATAATGTTGAACCTTATCTTGAAGTTTAAAGCCTTGTGAGCAATTTAATGTTGGAACGGTGTCTCTAGCTAAAAGAATGTTAAAGTTACAATGGTTTAAAGAAGCAAAGGTGTGGCCAATGGAGCAATAATCTTGGAAAATCCGGGAATATCCCGGAATATCTGGAAAAGTTCAAGGATTTCAAGGACCAAAAGTCATAGCTGGATTCAAATGAAAGAGCTGAACATTTTAATAGTTGAATTTTTAAAATAGGTGAAAAATTGTAGAAGGAGTTAAGTGCCGAAAAACGGCGGAAGATAGCATAAGAGGAAAACAAAGGGTTGAATGCTTCACAGCATTCAACCAATTACCGGTATACATTTTCATTGATTGAAAGATTAACTCTCATAAAATGAACTGTCTGCCTCAAAATGAATGTGTCATCTGAATTCACAGACAAGCAAAAATTCCTCTGGTAGACAGGTTTGGGGTCAACTTAGCAGAATTTGTGATATTTGGCTGCCATATCCATTTTGAACCAATATAAAAGTGTGGAATTGGCATTTCAAGAGAACGGCTATAATCAAAGAACTAAGGAAAGGGGAGTCACTTTCCTCGCCATGGGTGTGAAGGATAAGGCCCTGGAATCGCACTTAGGATCTTTATATGTGGAGTTTGCGTGTTCTCCAGCCTCCTGCTTCCTCCTGCAGTGCAAAAGACATGCTTTATAGGTTAACTGGAGGCTTTACATTGCCCCTTAAGTGTAATTGTGAGTGGTTGTGGTTGTCATTTTCTGTGTGGCCCTGCGATTGACCGGCAAACTGTCATGTGAATATTCCAGAAGAACCTGACCCAATAAACATTCAAACTGATGTATAAAGAAGTTGAAATGTATAAAGAAAGGCACAGTTAAATGTTTGGAAAATCCCTCTTAAATCATTGACTAAATGCTTCTCAAAAACATAGCAGTTGAACAGCAGGCTATCACATTTAATTCTACTCTGGCAACAGGAGTTGTCTGATATTCATCTAGAAATCTACCCATATCTTATTGAAACTACTAGAGAGAAGAGAATTGACCTAATAAAAGGCACCCAAAAAAAGAAAAACTTAAGAAGAAATTGTTTAGCAAAGATGTTTTTCCTTTATTATACATTGTACCAAAGGGTAGTACACTATATAATGTAATTTAGCTCCAATTCTTTAAAGACACCTATTATTGTGTCCTATGTGACATAACTGACATTAAGCTGTTCCCTTGTCCCACGAAGGTTTTGATGGAACTGAGGCACTGCTGCCACAGCTTAAGTTCACCTGGAAAATCTTCCCAAACCATTCCAAATCCATTTCCAAAACGTCAGCCTCCCCAGTGAACATACTCACTGCAGGCGTATTACTCTGTATCTGACATCGTACACCAGTGAGTGTTTTCCTTCGACATATATTCATTTATTTATTCTTATTCCCAAAGCTGGACTTCACCTGGGACCTTGGATAAACAGAGAAGGGTTTAATGGGTGCTTTACCTTCTTTTAGCCATTTCTAGACAAATGTGTAGCGCTACAAGCAAACACAACCTTCATTCTCAAATGTCCACCTTCATCACCTCTCCTTCAGACCCTCTTGGGAGACCAACGTAATGATGGAAATCACCAGTGGAGGAGGAAAACAAATAGAAAAGGAAAAAAAAATCCCCTTTATTTTTGCAGCTCTTTCAAAGTACCGTGTAAGCTGTGATTAAAACTTGTAGTGCATTGTGTTCACTTGGATAATAACAAGATATTGGTGTGTAAAAGAAGTCGCAGAAACAACATAGAATGGTGAGTTGACTTCTCAGTGAGCTTGATACATATGAAATCATGAAGAGTTGAACTTGGACCAAAAAAATGCTTCTCAAGTCAGTTTCTCCATCAAAAGTGAAGGTAAAGCGATGTTTTGTGTTATGATGCGCTGCATTAACTCTGCCTCTCCCTCCATGTCTCTGTAGTGGAAGGCTCATGACGGACTTGTTCTGAAGGTGGACTGGAACTCTGTCAACAGTCTCATTCTGTCTGGTGGTGAAGATTGTAAATATAAGGTTAGTGGTTTGTGGACAACTCTATTTGGAAGCAGCGTGTTTAGTTGTTGATAAAACAATCAACATTTTTTAGATAGATAGATAGATAGATAGATAGATAGATAGATAGATAGATAGATAGATAGATAGACAACTTTATTTATCCATTTGGGAGGTTCCCGCATGGAAATTGACATCTCCATCGCATACAGCACTGCTTGACATACATATAGTTTGAAGTTTTATATAGTTTTTGTAAAAAGTTTGACGTTTAATGTGAAAATATTTAACTTTTTATGAATTTTGTATTTTTTATCAAAGGTTTAAAAATGTGAAAATCTTTGCATGGACAAATTTAATGCCACTGTTTCATGTGGCAATAAAACAATAAAAAAATGTAGTTCCTATCATGGTGGGGACCCATTTGGGTTTGTGTGCTGACAGAGGTCATGCTAAAACAGTTGAGAAGAAGACTATAAATATATTATTATTATAAAGCCATTGGGTAGACTCCAATACTTGACCCCCTGACCAATGGTGTAATTTCATCAGTCAGGGACAAATGTTTTTGAAGAGCTGCTCCACTGCTGGCAGCACCATCAAAAATACAACAAAAGAGGTCGAAAACTGGTAAGCAGCTGAAATCTTATATCCAGAGAGAATCAGAATACATGTGCTTTACACCATTTACCGTACTTTGGTTCAAAGCAAGGCGCATAATTATTAGAAAACATCCTTAACAAACATTAAAAAATGGTTTATATTACAGTTTATTACATGATTTTTTTCCCCCAAGTTTTATGACGACATTAAAGTTTTATTTATAACATCTATGTTGCTGTATTTTGTTTTCAAGTCAGCTGTTTTTTAAATTGAGCAAATTGAACTTAGGGTTTCAATGGGAGTTATTGATACATTTTTTTGAACTGTGCCCTCCCTCGAAAAGGTATGGGACAGCTTTGGGCGTCTGCTTCACTCATCAAGCCCTCATGACTACCCCGTCACCTCTTTGTCCTGGGCTCCAGATGGTGAAATGTTTGCTGTGGGCTCCTTCAACACCCTACGGCTCTGTGACAAGACGGGAGTGAGTAAAGTCTTTCTTAAACTAATATAGAACTTGTCCTAAACGGCGTGAAACAATAAATAACACTTGACAAAGGCATTGTCAAGAGGCAAAGTGAAGATTGTTGCTTTACAAAAGCTACTTTAAATTTATAGAAATAAAAACAGACCAAATTCCTTTTATTAGCAACTTGATTTTCAGTACTAAAATATGTAATTATTCACTGACACAGTTTGTTTGTTGCATCTCTGTGCCCCATTTTTTCAACAGAGTTGTTCTTATTTCACTTTTGCACAGTGGCAACAGTGGCAAAATAAGTGCTGTGGGAATGTGCAAGCCAGTGGTTGGTTTGATGTTGTTTAGACAAAGAATGAGCAACTTCCTGTCTGGATTTGTTGTTTTTACCAATTATACAAGACTGGACATTTCAGAAGGATGACTATAAACCCTGTAAGCGTTAAGAAACAATATTAGCATGGAAACAAACACAATGTTTGTTCGTTGTGTGTGTGTGACACTAATAAATGTTAATGACTTATTTGTTTAGTGCATTTGTTTGAGATTTTAGTTAGCATTTCCATTCTGTGACATTGGCAGAGGTTGCAGTTCCTGGAAAAGGTCTTCTTTTTGGCTAACTAAATTAAACTGTTAACTTCATTCTAAAGAAAGTTCTTAAGGTGGTATCGTTTCAGGCACTGAAACATGGATGTTGGATCCTTCACATCTGCAAAAACCAGGATAAAGTTAACTAAAGTGAAATATGCAGGGAAATGTATTAAAAGTGGGTGTTTTCAAACTTCACCAACGATTTGTTGTGAGCATTCCGACTAGATTTACGATGTCCAATGAACAACTATCCTCTTTAGAGTCTGAACTTAAGCATTTATGGAACATGTGGATCGCATCATCCATGTTCATGCTACAATAAACAGATTTGCGTGTCTGTAATTGAGCATTATTGTGCCCTGCTGAGACATTTGAACGTCTCTTAGATGCTGCGGTAATAGAAGCAGCTGTTGCGGATGGTCTTTTTGAAGTCATACAGAGGGACGACATTGAAGTCATGCATCCTTCACTCATCAGCATTCACTCATTACCGGTACTTTAAATTTAGTTTGTTTTCTCTCGGGCGCGAGTGTAACTTTTATACTTTGTGGTATGCCTTATTTTCTGAGTCAAACTGCATCAGTGGTATGTTTTTGTAGCGCTCATTGTGCTGCTTTATTTACATGTTTTATGCTTTCTATACATCATTTGTCTGTGTAAATTGCATTAGGCTGCCGGCCACATATTCTTGATACCTGGTGCTGATGGGAACTCCAGTAACGTGGAGGGGAAATGAGGAAATGATGAATGGTAATTGGGCTATTATTATTCCTGAATGTTTGGCCAGGAACAATATTACCTGTTCCTTCATGGGACGTTCAGTGCCTGCTTGATTTAACATGTCAGCATGTGTTGCTACGTCAAATTGTGGTAATGGAAACATACAACAAAGGTTGACTTTCTGTGTTCTAAACAGCAGAAGTTTCCTGCTCCTTTTTGATTTAATTAGGTTCAAATGTCTTACTGGCGCACTAAATGAAAAGGGTTGAAAACAGGTCAAAAGCAAGTCATATACGGCGGGTTGTGAGCTTTTTAATACATTAATTATTTCAGTCTTCTAAAGCTACGTTCACACCACCCTCAACAACGCGCAATCAAGCGACCACTTCCAATGAAGAGTTGATGCAAACGCACGTATGTGCTTGTTCTGATTTTATGTTTACTTTACAATTACCGGTACGAAGTTTTTGGTCTATACCAATAAAATTGAATTGAATTGAATGATTTTGGGCTTCCGCTTTCGAAACTCTCGCTTTCACGCATTGCTACACAAGTGTTTAGATTTGATTTTAGACTCTACGTACAGAAAGCACGTCCATTAAATGTATTGTCACAAAACGTTAAACCAGGTCGAATTTCAATCAATCAGTGACTCGGGTTTGGTAGTGATGTGTGGAGGGTGTCCTTCTAATTCATTGAAGTGCCAACCATTTGAAAATTGATCACGGAGGAGAAATGAACAATTGCGGTTTGTTGACTGAACTAAATTATACGACACCAAGTCTTTCATATATCGGAATAGAGCAGTGAAAGAAAAAACCTGGAGCAAGATTTGCGAGATTTGCACGGCTTTGACATTTTGCAGCAAGCCTCTTCTAACTGTAGGTGGGGGACATAAGCTGGTAAACAGTAGAAGAAGAAGAAGCCCCTCCCTCCCTGTTCAAAATGAACATACTTGGTTTTATCGAATTTGGGTCACATGTCGAGTGTGTACGTAGCATAAGATGAACAAATTTAAACCCATTTTTTTAATGGTAAGATCCTGGAATGAATTTAGCCCGTTACCTCCTCCTTTTTGTGACAGTTCTAGTCATCTTTTATATAATTGGAGTTTGTTTTTGTGGTTTGCCAGTTCCATTGTTTCATCATTGCACCACTTGCCCTGCTGTGGCGTGTCTCGGTTAAGGCGATGTGATGATGATAATAATTACGATGAGTGTGGTTTCGCTCGACTCTGGCAGGAGGAGGGTATGCCAGCCTCCTTTTCCTCTAAAACCCTCACAGAGTGTGTTGTGCGGCGTCATGTGGGAGGCTTGTTCGCGCGGTGGAAGGGGGAGAATGAAGAAAGAAAAGAAAGACAGAACCGTCGAGAAAAGAAAACCCCTTCAAAGGTCACTCCATCTAAGAGGTTTTTTTGTCTTTGTGCAAAATTCTATTTATTTTAAAAACATTTCACTCCTTAAATGGAACCATTCACATTTGTATGCACTCTTTAGCATAATTGCTCCCATGACCTTTAGTGTTTGAATTAAAAAACACCAACAAAAAGAGACAAACATAATGGCTGCTGACAGTTAACATGTGTTCTACCTGTGTTGGTGCTGCGGTTTGTTAATGGTGCAGCAAGGGTTAAGCCGTGTGAAGAGTCTTTTCAGTCACTGGCGTGACTAATGGGAAGGAGTTTTGTTCTGTATCTGCTACAATGAAACCTTGCACTTCAACGCATTGCTGCTGGCTCAGCAGGATCTGTCTCGCTCATTTAACCCTTTCACCTCGCGTCCAGCCCGGCTCTCCTCACCCTCGTCTACCCTAAACTTCAACTTTACTCCTTCGTGCTCTGGGGCAGATGTAGGGCGTTAGCTTGCCCCAACGGCACCCCCCTCCCCCCACCTCACACTATTTCTTCCAGCGGGTGGGTTAACATGTGTACACACATGAAAACTAACTCAGAGGCAGAATTCCAAGAAAAAGTGTTTGTTTGTGACAGAAACAAATCAACGCACTGACCTTTAACAGAGTTCTTTCAATAACATTTTTTTTTTCGTTTGCCATATTGATGCACAATCATTTTTTTTGTCAATTAGTTAAGCTTGTATGTAGACTTTTCCTTTTTACAAGAGTTTGAACGGTACATGAGACACAAAGAGGTTCTCTGTCCCTTTTACAAGATATGGGAGACACAATAAGTCAGTGTCTGTCTATGTGGCTGCCATAGTATATGCATGTGCCCACATGCCTGTATGCGTTTGCAAGTGTGTGCAACCATTGCCGTGCAAATGCGCCAGCGAGACAGCAGTCTATTTATGAGGGGCTGCAGCTGGTGTCTAGCGTCTGGACTCTGTCACGATTCCTGACACTATCACTGGCTAACAAGTAGGACTCATTGTGCTAGGCAAGCACCCTCTCGCTTCTTTGTCTCCTCCTCTTCTCTTCTGCACTCTCGTTTTTTTTTTCTCTCTTCGCCGTACACCCACACCTATATGCATATGCAGTTTTTGCTTGGTTTTGTAGGGGTTTCTTTCAATGTTTGATTAAAGATCTTATCATTTTTAGCTTTTATAATGTGCAGACACCATAAAAAGTTTTTGATCCTGAAAGGGAAAGCCATCTGCTGGACTATGTCCCATGCAGGTAAACAAGTTGATCCCTGAAACTTAGCAGACTAAGATTTAAAAAAAAAAAAACAATGTTATTGAGTTTTAAATGTTACATTTTAATTTAAGTTATTTGATAAAAGTTTCTTTCTGGCTGCATAGTCTCATTTCAAGTCATTTTCTTGCTCGTGCTGGCAGTCAAGCCACACTATTTTCCAATTCACTGCAACATGCATAGACATTGTCTTTTTTACATATATAATTCTAAAATTCTGAGGAGTAGTGTATAGTCCTTCCTCCTCCTTCCTTCATTTGCTTCCCTCGCCATGTCTGCTGAGCTTATCAGCTCCCTCTCTTGGATTTCTTTTCCTTTGTTGCTTCTCCTGGGTATTCTTTAACTCCCTTTTTCTGGATAAAGCCAAGGTTCTCCTTAGGACCTTGTTAAGCAATTTCGCCTTTAGTCATAGGTCCAAGTTTATCCCGATTCACCAGATTTTTCACATTTCTTATCTGATCTTAAATCTAGTCTATTTTGTCTGCCATCTTTCTGGCTGCCAGCCGTTACTTTCGCTCTCATAAATCTGATAGTATTTCCATATTTCTTCAACTTCTAATCATCCAAAGCTTTCCTTTTGTCGTTGCCTACAAACTACCTGGACCACTGTTCTTCCACCTGGATATTATAACTGCTGGAAAATAAATTAATCATCCTGAAATTTGGGATTTTGGTCATGAACCAATATCACAGCAAGACAGCTGGATAGACAGCAACACAGATACACAACCAGTTACGCAAAGTTAAACAAACAGCTGAAGTACAAAGGAAAAAAAAAATTAAGGAGTAAAATTACTGGCAGGGGGCCTGACATAAAAAGACCACGTGCACATTACAAAAGTTAGTGACTGATTATTTGAAGGGGAGGGAAAAGAGCAACTTTGGGAGTGCAAATTTGTCAGAGTGAGTGCAAGAGCAAGGGTGCATTGTCAAACAAAGAGAGTCCTGAGTCAGCAGCAGAGCAGTTTTCTCCCCAGGCAACTGGGTAGGGCTGCATCTCTCTTTCTCTCTCTTAACGCCCCCCCCCTTCCAACTCCTTACTTTACCCCTCCCTGCCCTTTCAAATCTGTGTTTTTGCTTGCGATTTCTCTCCACTCTTCCACTCTGTTCTTTAGCTGCAGTAAGAACAGAAGGCCCTCACTGTACATTGTGAGCTAGTAGAAGCAGTTCTGAAAAGAGCAACTTGGGTCAGTCATCAGATTTCTCCTCTGCCTCGATTTACTTTTGTTATCGAGGGAATAATTGAACTGACACATTCTAATAAGCTTTCAATGATGATGAAGCAGGCCCTCGATTGTGTGAATACCAAAAGACTGTTCATGCAATATTGATATACTGGCCTAATTTATCATTCTAAAGAGCTAATTGGTTTCCCCACTAGAACCTAAGGATGAATATTTCTCCTTTATATTCTGAAGTTTGACTTTTTTGTGTTGCTAAACTAATTTTAGCTGAATAGTGTGTCTTGAGATCCATCACCAAAGTTATTGTCCCATTTTTTTTTTGAGTTCAACCTCTTTCTTTGTGTGATATCGCTGGGGTGCCCATCTGCAAAAATAGGTCCGAGGCAAAGGCACTTGTTGACATGGTATTAGTTTTGCACCTCTTTAGAGTTTGGCCAAAGGCTTTCCTTGTTGGAAACCAAAAAGAAGGAGAGTTCAGAAAGAGCCAAGAAAAGAGAGCTGATGGGGAGATGGGGGTTGGGGTAGTGTGGAACTGTCCAATATATCCTTTAAAGTTGGCCTAAGCATTGAGGCTTGGAGGGTTGGTCTCAATAAAAGACGGTGGTTTCTTTCCCTCCAGCTCTCTCTTACTCTCTCTCCGTCTCTCCCTTCCTCCCTCATTCACTTTGCTTTGGGCTTTGACAGACTTTTGTTTGTTTTTTAATTTGTCAATCTGCTCATCTCCTTCCCTCGCCACTGGAGCAAGAGCATGACAGTGAGGCACTGCCCTGCTTAGCCTCTCTGGCAGAGTCATCATTCTCTGCAGCACTAAATCACTACCTCCACAAGTTAGACAAACATGTCTCATTTGCAGAGAAAAAGTAGAAAGAGAAAAAGGGGGGATTAAGTAGTATCAGGGATAAGTGTGATACTTAGTGATAAAGGCAGGGAGCAAATGGGGGTCTCTCATTGCTGAGACAAATGAGAGAAACCTGAGCATGTGCATATCTTGGGTATAACTTTAACTTTAACTGCCAAGCCCAAGTTCATAAAAGGCTGCCAGTGAGAACTGGGACTGAGTTGAGGATAAGGCAACAAGGCCCAAAGAGAGAACGATTTGAAAGTGTTTGATTTTGGCACCGCCCAAAGGACCAACAACCCTTTCAAACCAACCTCTTCTTTGGAGGACACTTCCTGTTTGACTTCTGCATGAGCAAAAGACAAGAAGTGATGGTTTTTGCATGAACACAACTTGAGGGATTGTGCAGAGATGGAATTGAACAAGAGTCTCAGCCTAAACTGACTGCGAAAAGTGTGTACAATAGTGATCGGTTTAGTTGATATTGTGAATGAATTTGTTTTCAAGTTCTTCTCTAGTTGTATTACAGGTTTGAAATAGTCAAAACTACAATATTTTTTAGGATCAGCCAAAAAGTCTCACTAAGACAGAAAAATGGGTTGTGCACCAAGGTCAAAGTCTGCAAGTGCAAAAAGACACCATACCTATCATACTTGTAAAGCATGTAGTGCACACCCTCACATCTCGCAGTTGTATCAGAGGCACCTTTTCCTAAATCGCTAACATTCACCTCCTGCCTGAAAGGACTTGAGCATGATTTGCATGACAGAGTCTTCCTTAAGGTATAGTCAGATGCACCCGTACAGGTGCTGCTGATTCTTCTTTACAAGGCCAGAAATGATCGATAACAACAAAAAAACAAATAAGCAAATGTCACTTCTGCATAGGTGCTGTACAGAAGTTATGTGAAGGTTTTGAAGACTGAAAATAGAAATATGCACAACATAAGGTATTCTTAAAAGGGGTGGGATCATACAGGATGTTTCTTCTACCCACTACTTTTCAAGCATAATGTTTTGTTTTTGTGTTTGTTTTCATTTTGCTTGAAATAAAAAAAAAAAAGGATTAGAAAGTCCATCCATAGTAATGAGGATTTTTTTAAGGGGGGCCCCTATGGGCGACCTAAGGATTTCTTTATACCTAAGAGTAGTGGAAGTTTGCCTGAAGTTTGGAATGATAACTCACTCCAAAGATTGAAACAGCGATGTTAAAGTGCCATCTAAAGCACAGGATGATAGCCATTTTTTTAGCTGCAACAATGATGATCCTCCGTTGTCAGACTTTGTTTTATCAGTTTTCTTCACCCACAACTTCCCCTCCTAGACACGAAATTGAATGTGAAAAGATACAGTATTACATTCCCTGGTGAATTTAGAGTAAGAAGGAATGCAAACTGCAATACAACAACAGGGTGCAGCCACGGTCCATATTCTTTTAAGCCTTTTTGAGTTTTAGCTGTGGAGTGTGATTGTGTGAATGTCAGGTACTGATACATAGTGCTGTACTGTTCATTGGACTTCTGATATCAGCCGTTTAGTATACATCCATGTCAGAGTTAAACATGGGTCCAACTGAATTGCTTTTGTTAATATAAAGACACGTGGTTCCATATTTCAGATTACTAAACCATTTACATAGGGATGGATCCTTGTAGTTTAGGGACATTTCTAGCTGTTTAACATGATGGTATGTCAACCGAGCTCTATTTTACCATTTAATTTGACTTAGGCAGTGAAAACTCTCAATCTGGGGGCCCTATTTACTAGTGTTCTAAAACTGGAGTGTAGGGTTGACCTACAGGTTGAAGTTGTGAGAGCTTTATCTAAGTAACATCTGACATTTCTGTGTATCAATTGGGATGGATATTGCCATGATTATGGTCAGATTGCAGACCACTTCCCATATTTTATTATATGGTTTTCAATACAAATCCAATCATATAGGGAACAACACGATGGTGACCATCTGGTGACTCAGTGCTGATGGGGAAAGGCTGCTCGCTCTGTTAAGGATGAAGAGCTGGAGTCAATTTAAAGACTGCTTTACACTTGATAAAATTAGTCATGCTCGAGACTTGTTTACTGTCCTCATCTTTATACTCATCTGTTGCTTCTGTTCTGCTAGACCTCCCTGGCTTATTTTTCTTTAAAATTCTAAATTTATTTGGACAAACTTCATAAAATTAAACTTTATTTTATGTTAGGAAGTACTACATTTTATCTTCATAGGCCTGTCAGGTAAAGTGCATATTGATAAACTAGGTAAGGAAAACCTCATTAATCCACGTTTTCATCCATATATATTTTATGACATGCTCAAATTGTTGTCTAATGCTGTCTGTCAAAGCACTTCAGATAAATAACAAAGAATTTATAAATAACTAAATAAAACAAAAAAATATTTAAAAAATTAATAGAACCACCAATTTGCATGTGTTTTGATCACCTGTTTAATGACCTTTTAATAAGCACAAACTTTGTGATTTTTTTTTTTTTCCAAATCAAACCAAGTTTACTGCTTTATTCTAGAATGAAAGCGCCCGTACTGTTTTCGGTCAATGTATTTCCGTTCTTTGTGGCATTGGACAGTCCATCTTCATTGACAATGAGGTGAACAATACAAGGGTTATGCCTGGAAAAAAAAATCTAGACCCTTGTTTTGGGTGTGCTTGATTGGTCTTCAACCACCGTTCAGATGAGTTTTGGCATCTTCCCAGCCAAATCCACCTAACCAAGAAACCTATCTCTAGTCTAGACCAAACAGGCCTTCTGTGAATGTGCCTTTTAGTAACGTTTTGAAGCTTTATACACAGCACAGGCCTTTAAATCAGTTCCATATGCTCTTGACCTACCATTCATGTCATGTCAGCTGTGTCATACAGGTCTCATTTGTTGTGGCTTTCTGAAACACATTCAAATGCCCAGATTACCTGTCTGCGTGGTGTATGGGAGTGTGTGTGTGTTTGCAAGTGCATAGCTGGTGCTAATAGAATTCTTCTGTCCAGCTCACAGCTGTGTCCTGCTGATGAGTCCCAGGACGCCCTAGCATGTGTCTATGGTTACTATGTTGAGGCTGTAGCATGGAACCATGTGTAGATCATTACTCTTTCTCTTTTTTTTCCCTCTCTCACTCCTGCTATCCTCTAGTTTGTCTTCCCCCTCACACCTCCAACCAACCCCCTCTTTCTATTTCCCTTCACACTGCCAAAGCTCTAACTTTTACCACTCTGTATTCATCTCAAGCCAGGTCTCTATATCTTTTCAACTGAGCCAAGTGGCTTTTCAATACAGACAGGTGAAGGTGTCAAGATTAAATGTAAAAGAAGGATCCATCAAAAACCATTTTCAAAGTCTTTTCAATCTAGGATAGACAACGGCTCACTGTTTCTTGTTTCATTAAACTTCAAAAAATCTATATCTATGTCAAAGTTTCCAAAAAAACAACCCAAACATTCTGGTTTGGGTACTGATACCACCCTTTTGCAACTTTTGATAATACATGCTTGAATGATCCTTTTCATATTTGAAACATCAAAGACTGTAAATGTTTCCCTAAAGTAGGTGGAGAAAATAATGAACCTTATAGAGCAATGTTCTCTTTGGCCATCAGAGATGAGCTCAGAGATATTTCTGGTCAATGTAATGTAGACTGCTCTCCTTTCAAAGACCATATCAACATATTCAGCATTGTTAAACAGAATAACATTTGTGGAGATTCATTAATGAGATTATTTAATATTGTTGTTTTGTTTAGTGCTCCAAAAAGAAAAAAGACGATTGCCTAAAAGTGCTCTCTGATCGGAAAAATGTTGTTTTTAAAGCATACCATTACTGGTAATGTTGTCTTTTCTATGTTTTAAAAACCAATGTGTTCTTTGGAAAATGCTGAATCTATTCAACAAAAATTTGAATGGACTGCTTTATTACATTTACCAATACAAGTACTTGATTTGTATCCTGTTAAAATATGTTTTTATTTGTGTGTTGTTTACATCATTATTACATCAAGCCTGTATAGCATTTCAAAAGCAATGCCATACATCATCTCTGCTCATTCTGCTCAACCCAAATGCCAATATTACACCTACATTTATTCATGTTCCCCATAACCCCATAAACTCTAGAAATTGTCACACGTTTTGGATTGCCTTCATTGGCGCAGTTCTCAGAGTTTTTAGTCATGGGTTTCACTAGCGCTGGACAGGGGCCCAGCTTGTCCTTATCCTAAAAGTCAGCCCATCCCCCCAAGGATGGGGGTCACTGCAAGCTGACGTTTACAAGGACCCCTAAGCTGCTGAGAGATTGATGATCTCTCATTCGAAGCAAAGTTTTTTTGTTCATTAGAGTGTTGTGAAACATTTTCAGCTATTTTTGTTTTTTAGATGTTTGTTTCTTTTGTCTTTTAGTCCAATGTCCATTACGCTTAGACATGTTGAGTTTATTAGCTGAAGGGAGTTACTCTCTGTACCTGTACCACCAGGTCCTGCACTGCACACAGACACTCAAGCAAACTGAAGCCAGCTGGCTTTGCAGAAAGTCTGCCATCTGTTCTGATTTATGTAAGACTGTTAACCCTGGACACAGAACGGCTCCCACCAGCTCACTAGCACAAGGTTAAAAGAAACAGATAAGTTCTTGATTTGAAGAATGTGGCGCTTTTATAGCAACACGTGTTTTGTAAAAAATGAGATGAAACCTGAATGTTTACATTTTCCATTTGAATTTAAATATTATATTAAAAACTTTTGTTATAGCCTAAGTTGAGCTGAATGTTTTTTTAGAATTTTGATCATCATAAATGTTAGACTAATTTCACTTGTAGTCTATTTTGTTTGAAGAGATACAAAGGTTATCTAGATTTAAATTTCTTTCTAGCTGTTCTTTGATGAGATACCTTTCACAGAAGTGTTAAAAGATGTCTTAGAGCATTGTTAGCAGACAGTAGTGGCTGGTGTGACAACATATTTTCTATGACAGTGTTGCATGAAACGACGGTATAATATTCCATGTATTTATATCTAGCATATATTCAGATGTTGTATTTAAATCTTGGTCAAATTATGTTGTGGCAGTAAGAAACACTGATCTCCAGCAAAATCAAAGATTCCTGATCCCCTCCACTCCACCGATCCATTAACACTAATGACTGCTAAAGGTTCTCAAGATGTTTGCTCGACTGTGTCAGAAGTGTCCAAGATGAAGGGCTGGAAGTGGACTAAAAGTCTGGAAACCTTATGCCCCACTTCTTATTAGCAGGCTGTTGACTTGCATTAGGGCTAGGGGGAGCAGACAGAGGTCAGGGCAGACATATTTAATGCTAGTGAAGTAACAGGGCTGAATCAGCAGATAGCTCCACAGGGAGCCATTAGTCCATACACGTGTCATTAACCCTTTCCTTGGAACAAGCACCACCCCTGCCCAACCCTATTTCACTAAAGCCCAGCTAATAGGAGCACTGCACATTTTCAAATCAGGCAGTTCGGGGCAAGGTTTAGTACAATGGCTCTTTTCTCTGAATTTAAGAATGCCTTTTATGTCAAATTTGGCAGAATTTTGTCTTTTTTATACAGGTTTGTTTTTAAATCAGGTTGAAATAGAAAACGTGCCTTCTTGTAATCAATATTTGTAATAGAATTGTAAATGGAATTCATGTGGATAAATATTGGTCTTGGTTTTTATCCCGTCTATTAAGAGCAAACAATTGGCAATACAAAAAATGTGTTGGAATCAAGGTTGTTTAGATGTGAACCGTACTCATGCTTTTGAGAGCTGCTTTAAGATTGAAACCTTTTGTGATTCTGTTTATCTGTTGACTGGCAGGTGGGTGGACCCATGGGTCAATCAAGCTATTACATTCCAATTTATACCATAACCCTCAAATGTTGGTGTTCTACCTTAGACCACTGAGGGCAGGTTGCAAAAAGGAGCAACTCTCATATCCTCTTAAAACTTTCAAACGTTACTTTGTCCTTCCCAGTAGCCAGTCCGGGAATTTTGTTTAGATGGTTGGAGCAAACTTTGGTCAATGTGCCTTTCCCATCTCATGCTTAATTTTTGCTGTTAAGAATCTAATGAGTGATCTTGGACATGATCCATCTATGTCTATGGGATGGACTCAACAACACTTTTGCCTTACTTTTGTCTTGCTCAGTAAACCATTCTTGTCAGGTGTTGGATGTGGGTGGAGCAAACTCAAGGTAATATCCCCATCCTGCTTCAGCTTTCATTTTGAGATGTTCTTAGTCCAATGGGTGATTCAAGAAAATCCAATCAATCCAATCCAAGATTGTCTGTGCACAATTGACAGTATATGTCTATAGATGTCACTTAAAGGATTGCAAACAACAACATTCTAAAAATGGTATTTAGGTGAGACAAAGTAAAGTTTGATGCTTCATCTTGATCGGGGGTTCTTATTTGTCCAGAGGTGTGAGTGTGTATGGTTGTTTGTCTCTCTTTAACCCTGAAATGGACCGGCAAACTGTCCAGTGTGTACCCCGCCCTCGTCTGTTGGTAGTTGAGTAAGCTCCAGCAAACCGTTGACCCTGAACAGGAATAAGTGAGTGCAGAAAATGAATGGATGAATTAGTGGGTGGATGTTAACATGTTAACACTTGATCATTTCTGTCATACATGACATAACTGACATTTGAAGAGGGAATAGGTGGTCGTGCACCTTTAAATATCAGCTATGAGAAAGAAGCCCCATGTTAGGTAAATTAGGTCGGCAGTAGCATAAGTGCAGAAAGGCAATCAGCCTGCCTTTTTGCATGGTCCGTGTTTAAACGCCTTAAGTAACAGGGCTAGGGTCGGTGCTGTGAGTTTGCGGAAACCCAGCAGTGAACAAAAGAGGCTTCTGTTCACAGAAAATGCTTTTTAGTAACAATTTTAGTGTTGTGAGGCTGTTGGTGCATGGATACCCATGCCTCGAAGCAAACTCTTGGTCACCACAACCTTTTAGGCAGGAGTTCCCGCAATGGCTGTGGCTGCTGGGCAGCAGAGAGAAGGAGTCGGCCCATAACACCTGTCAGTCTTAATGGTCAACATATGTCAGGAAACATACGAAGTGAACGGGGAGGAAGAAGAGGGGAGGGGGTAGAGCAAACCCACTTCCTCAGGAGGCTGTGCATCAATAGATTCTCTTAGTTTTTTTTTTTTGTTTAGTCTGAAAACTAAACGCATATACATTTGTAGGCATAGGTTTTTTTAGTGTGAACATGTGCAAATGTGTGAGGACTGTAGTCCACAGAGTGATTGGTATATCTGCAAAGATCATTTGTTGGTTGTAAAATTTGTTTCGAAATGAAGATGTTGACCTTAAACACAGTCAAGAGTAAATTTTTTTCAGTATTTCTTTTGCACTAAAAGGACTTGCGCTCCTGTATGATATCTTTGTATTTACGTGCATATATGGAAACCTGCAGGATGCAAATGTTGCCGTCCTGCATTTTCCTAAAAACAATTAAAAGTGTAAAGCTGCCTTTTAAATTGCATCACTCCATGTATTTAATCATATTATAATGTACCGGTATAAACTCATTGAGACCTCAGCTAAGAACTACACGTCATGTCTGCCACCTTCTCTGGGCCAACAAAGCTACCTATTATAGATGCACCATGTTTAGTGACCAGAGTGGACTTCAACTAGATGGAAGCTGAAGCTTAACCTTCACATTCCATTTCTGCAGCTTCGTTTTTGCGGTTATGTGCCCTATTGTGCACGTCTTAATGCTTTTTATTTCTTTTTACACAATCTATGTCTGCATTCGCTTTAAATCTCTTTCCAGCCTTGTCGACTTGAGATCTCAAGTATCAAATGGATTTCCATCCCTTTACACCACAGTAAAATTGGTTGCCAACTCAACTGCCAATAGCTGATTCACCTCCCTTCGACTCCTCTCTTTTATTCGGTGTCCCTTCCATCTCTTCTATACTTGTAACAGTCAATTCTCACCTCCTCTCCTCTCTCTCCTGTTCTTCTTTGTCTGGAATATGGTTTTACGGCATAAAAAAAGGAAAGGAAGAAAAACAGTTCCCAGTTTAATGACACATTCGTACTCTGCACTGCTGTTTACAAAAATTATAAAAGCAAAGGTATCTTTGAGGCCTATGTGGTACTGCACATAAAAAAAAGGTTGTTGTACGTTTTAAACTTATTTATGAAGAAACCTCTTTTAAATGAAGAGGTGGAGAATTTTAGATTTGTTTTAAAAATCTTTCAAATATTTGCATTCCCACTGGTCTTTTATGATTATGCTGTTTTGACCAAAATCCAGAAACCTGTGTCATTTTCTAGGACATATGTTCTGCAGAGCAGCAATAGTTCATTAGAAATTCGCCTATAAGTTGTGGGTGGGACCATTGGTGTTAAGCAACCCTGCCACCCATTCCCTTCCCTTTGCCTGAGAGATCTCTGTTTACCTGCTCTCTCACTAGCTTAAAGCCCCTCACACCCCCAACATAACATTAGCGGTGCAGCAGAAACGGTGAGCAGTAGTGAAGCTATCCAGCTGTACAGTTTTGAGCCAGAGGCCTGCTTGGACGAGGACAATAAAGACGTATCTGGATCTATTTTTCTGCAAGTGGATGCATCAGACAGAAGCTCCCTGCTCCTGCTCTCTTTTTTAACTGCAGTTTTTCGTCTGCACCTAGTTTCAGTACGATTCAAATAAAGAAATGCTCAGAATTGCAATTTTACGCTTAATTGTCTTTAATTATGTCCTCCATCATCAGAAAAAGGACACATGACCATGTGAAAAAACCTGCTTTTCTTCACAGTGGATCTTTAAGTTTTTTTTTTCCTTTTAAAAAGCTTTTTTTTTTAACTTTTACTTATTCAAATCTAAATCATTTATATGGAAATCAGAGATACGGCAAAATGCTGCGCCTGTTCCGGAACAAGCCATTTCAAGCAACACAGCAAGGCGGAACAAAGAAGCCTCAGAAGTGGAATGGAACAGCTGCATGAAATGGGCTCAGGTTTCCCTAGAAAAAACAGGTTACTTAAGCACATGTAAACACACCTAAAAGGAAGCCAAAGAAATGGGTTGAGATGATTAGAGCATCTTGTCATGATGCTTTAAGGGAACTCCCTGAGGAGTTGTTTCCAACACGTTCCAGCAGGATAACTCCTTAGAGCTCATCTATAGGATTCTCAATAATTCTGTTCTTAATAGAAAAGGGAGACCGAGACTTTTTAATTTGCGATATTTTCAAAATACCTAATTTAAAGTATTTCCAGGTAATTCTGCAAGATGACAGAAAAGCAAATTTCCGATGCAACTAAGCATTTTGTCCAGTTTTGTGTTATGATGTCTGCAAGTGCAGATAGCACACTCCCCAAGCTCAGTCATACAATTATTTTTTACTTTAAAGTTCTATAAAGAGTTAAAAGGCTAAATGTGTTAAAAGCATTAGGTAAGCACGGATCCAGCAGGGCTCCTCGGCCTGGTATCGTGTGTCCTCCTCGTTCTCGTCTGCTGTATACATCCAGCTCCATCTCTGACCCTCCATCCATCCATCCCTCTCACTTCACTCTTCTTCCTTTTTCCCTGGGGTGCTCTAACACAGACCGGACCATTTCAAGATGTTAGCAGAAGAGTAAATGAGCTTTTTTGTTATTGTAAACGCTAGCCCAAGCTGCTTGGCAGTGGACCTCATTCAATAACACCTCCGTACGGTTTAGACCGATAGAAAGAAGCCTTACTGTAATAAATATATTTGTATAAAGAAAGTAATTCCTGCTGACATTTATACATGGAGAAGGTTAAATTTGCAGAAGTCAGAGAGAAGAAGGAGAGGGGGAGCTAAGTAGATATTATTTTAATTTTAACAAACTACTCCTTGTCTAAATGGGAGAGGTCTTTTTCCTCACAGCTATTTTGGGTCCTGATATGACATTAACTGCTGGGAGGGAGCTGACCAAAACCAGCTGAGTGGCGTGTGTTTGAGGCACACAGACGGGGAAAGCAGGCAAAGGGGATCAAAGCATCGGGCCCGTAACATGCAGCCTGCCGACTGTTACCTCGAGCACCCTCGGAGGCAGTGAGGAGGAAATAACGATACACCTCACATCCCGCAGCTGCATGTGTATGAGGCTCCAAAGACACTGAGGCCTTTGCTCCAAGGTTCACCGCAGCACTTGGCCAGCTGCACCACACTTGTCTGTCCATCGCAAGCAAGCCAGCCAGGGCTAACGTTAACATTAGCACTTTTCTCCCTCCATCAGCAGTTTATAGTGTGAATGCATTCATTTCTGTTGAAGATTACAGGGGGGGAGGATTTCAAGCCCAACGGAAGTCGGTGCAAAAAAAAAAAAAAGAGCTCAGATGGACTCAATGTGTTCAGAGTGAGCAAAACATACACTTTTGAAAAAAAGCTTTTTCACTCAAGAAGTTAATAAAACATGAAAATCTAGAAATATCACAAAAACAGTTTTTTTATTTTAAGTCTTAAAGATGTGGAGATGTCTTGACTGAATTTCAGCAACTTGACCGACTCTTTTTGAATACTTTTGTGTCTCTTTTTGCCTAAAGAGGTGGAGATGTCTTGACTGAATTTCAGCAACTTTTTGCCTTGTAAGCTTTTCTTGGGCTGTTTTTAGAATAGCCCTGTTTCTGTTTGGGGTAGATATTTAAAAAAAGAAGTTCTCCTTTTCTCCATGATTTCCACATATCTTTCAATTGAGTAAAGCACTGTGTGTGTGTGTGTGTGTGTGTGTGTGTGTGTGTGTGTGTGTGTGTGTGTGTGTGTGTGTGTGTGTGTGTGTGTGTGTGTGTGTGTGTGTGTGTGTGTGTGTGTGTGTGTGTGTGTGTGTGTGTGTGTGTGTGTGTGTGTGTGTGTGTATACTAATTCAACCAATGGACTCCTTACAGTTCATGAGCGCCCTGATCAGATGCTTGTCTTTTGCCGACTTCACATTAAATGTATACTTACATAAATTCTAACTCAAGTCAGTTGTGAAACTTTTACTTCTCTTGACAGTTCTTTTCAAGATTTATTTCTCTCCAAATTGCAATTTGATTAGTGGACTGATAACAAAGATTTCAAGACTCATTACAGAGTTCCCCACCTTTCTCTCACCCATCTACCCAGTGGTCTTACGCAGTGGAGAAGCCTCACACAGGCAGTTTGTTCAGCTTAGCCTGGTCTGCAGACAGCACCCAACTGGCAGGGGCCTGCGGAAACGGACATGTCATCTTTGCCCATGTACTGGAGCAGTGCTGGGAGTGGAAGAACTTTGTCATCACTCTGACCAAGAGGAGAAGCATGCAGGTAAAAAAAAATCAACCCTAAAAACTTAAAAATATAAATAAACCTTCTATTTATTTAATCTAATTTTAATAATAAATCTACACATTTTTTCAAGATTGACATTTTTCTCAAAATAACCTTTAAAGTAAAAAAAAGTTCATGAAAGTAAACGGTGCATTTAAAAAAGAAATACTGTAAAATCGGTTTAGGCTTCCCTCCGACTGAAGCTGCAATTTTTTAACAATAAACGTATCTGTAATTAATACTTCTAATTACTGGAGTTAATGTAATTATGTTTGCATACCTGAGCCATTGACATAGGTGAGGAACTGCTTTTATGCTGAGAAATAGAAGCCTTCAGCCATTTATTTGAGCGGGGCTCTCTCAATTTAGTGGAATGCAAGCCCTGCAATGACAATGCTCAGTCTGTTTAGCTGTCTCCCTTCCTCCATCATTCTCTACTGTTTAAACTCACACCAACCACAAGGTAGCTTTTTAATGCAGTTAACACCAAGCGTACATACACGTTCACTTGTATACGTTCACATCCACACACATCAACCAGAGTTGCACTCGTGTACATGTCTATTTATGCGCTGCAGACTTCTCTACCTACAGTAGTTTGTGTAAACCAAACAAAGTTGGTTCATCAGCCATTTATTTTCAGCCTCGCAGGCGGTTTTCTGTCTCCCTCCTCCCCCTTTTCCTGCTTAAAGTCTGTTTAAAAAGAGGACATCTGCCAGTGGTTTGTGAATCAGCCAGCTAAATTTACCACCTTGCGGTCCAATGTTTTTTTTTTTTTTTCCTTATTCCTGGTTGTGTTGCATGTAAAATTGGACTGCTGGAGGGAGCAGAAGAGGAAGATTTGTAAGCTGTAAAAATAGCCTCACCTTTCATTTGGTGCTGGAAAAAGCCTCTTCATTCATTTACATGAGTTAGAATGAAGTATTTATCTGTGCAAGCTATTAAACACAAGTAAGTACCAGAAAAAGAAGAGAAATCAGCTTTTTCTGACCGCAGTTTACCAAACTTACAGCTTCTGAAACGCCAGCTGTTTTTCCTCCTAACTGTATGTAGATATTTGTTTATGAGGCTGGCATCAGCTTCATTTATGACACAAAAGTTCAAATAAAACCATTTATTTGTCAGTGCAATATCGTGTTCCTTTTTCTTTCCAATTTTGCACATCTCTCAGCTTTTGCTTTAATTTCCTGTTTTTTTTTTTTTCTCCAAGGTGACAAACGTGATGAATGATGCAGTCGACATATTGGAGTTAAGGGATCCCGTCATCAAGGCCTCACTAGCGTTTGCTCATCTGGTGGTTGCTACTTCTCTGCAGTGCTATGTTTACAGGTCAGTCAACCCTGTCCACACTATTACCAATATTATTTAAATACCTCGCTTAACTTATTTACTTTGCTTTTAGAGAAGTTGATTTGTTTCCAACATCTTTAAAATATTAAAAAAAAATTTAAATCTGGGTTAATATCGACAAGATGATTGGTTTAGGGCAGCTGTGTCAGACTGTAGGCCTAGAGGGCCTACATCCTCCTTGTTTTTTTACAGACCCAACCCCTCGGGTGTAATCAGGCTAGTTAGAAAACAAGTAGGACGCTGGCCCCTCAAGGCCTGGCACCTGTAGTCTATGGCTACAGGGTATATTAACGTAAAATTGACAATGGATTCGATTTTAGGCTTTTTATTACTGAATAAATACAACAAGGGGTGTAGGAGAGGTAAGGACCATGGTTGAGCCAAAGAAATGGAAATATATAGACTTTCAGTAAAACTGATCAAGTAAACAAAAGTCTGCCTAACTTCCCTACAAAAATGAGAAACAAAAGGAGCAATAGGTAGCACCAACCAACTTCCCTGATCTCTTAAACACAGATCAAACCACGTGAGACGTTCAGGGGGGTCCTGTCTTACCTGTTCCCCATACTCCAGCACACGGGGGACACTTTATCGATCATAGACATTAAATGAAAGGAGGATTTTGAATATCTTTCTTCCAGGTGACAAACTGTGGGATTAGAGAATTTTAGCTTAATAGGAATGAATGAGGAGTGACTTTTTCATGTACAATAACCATGCTATGTAGGCGTTTCTCCAGAAACTGCACATAGTTCTTGGTACTTTTGCTTTGAGATTGGCTTCCTTCTGGAAGCTTAAAGGGTTGCTGCTTTATCCTGTGATGCACTACCCTAAAAATGCACAGAATTAGGGACTGAATCAACAGTAGAGAGGAAAAAAACACAGTCAGATGACTTTTCTAAAATTCACATAAGCACTGTTCCTATTAGCTTAATAATTTCACTTATGACTGCAAGACTAAACACCAAAAAATTCTTAATCTTTCCATGAGAATGTGTCTCTGTTTACATCAGTGTTTAGTTGATGTTAAACTTTTGGCTTTAAAAAAATGTGATGCTTTAAGTCTTTAGATCTGCATCTTTTAGAATTCTCACCCCTGCCTGTTCTCCATCTGTAACGTGTCAGCTTATAAATGTCCTTTTCATTAACAGACTTTCAACTGTGTCATTTTACTGTTTATTTGAACTAGCTCAAGAAACTGGAATACTCCTCTCATCTTTGACCTGAAGGAGGGAACAGTCAGCCTCATCCTGCAGGCAGAGAAGTGAGTCCTTCAGCTGCAGGAGCAGTGCAACAGGAGACAAAGCAGGCTGTTGGGTCATCTGTCAGTTTCTCTAATGCTTCATTACTCTCTCCACCGGCCTCTCATCGAGCATCGACTACACTCACACACCACACCCCCCCCCCCCCCCATATGGGGCGTGCTCTGCCTTAGCCCCTGTCATACAAGAAGGCTGAAAGTGAAACCACTGGGGGAAATTAGGTTAATATGGAGTAGCTCTTGTGCAATACTCCAGTGCCATTCCTGGTACTCTGATTAGAACTAAATTGATCTTTGGCTATTTTGTTATAGCAGCTCTCTTTGATGGGTCTCACTTACTAAGTTAAAGTGTGTTGATGTAATACTTTAAGTACCTGCATGTGTTGGTTAATTGGCTTTATTTTCTTTGGATTTTTTCTTTTATACCAGTCTGTTTCAACTCCCTTGTTAATGTGCTTTACTCCTCCTCAGGCTGATTCCCTCACACATGGATATATATTTTCATGTCCGTCGTGTTGTCTTTCTTCGACTTTTTAGACATTTCTTACTTGTGGATGGAGCAGGCTTGTATGTATTCTCCTATGAGGGTCGTCTGATATCCTCGCCTAAGTTCCTGGATATGAGAGCTGACAGTCTCAACGCTCAAGTCATCTCACTTTGCGATGACACGATCGCCATTCGGGACAACAGAGATGAAAAAGGTGAAACGCACAATAGATATTTTCCACCATTAAAACCACTCATGACTCGTGTAATTTTTCTTATTTCTCTCTGTACCAGTCATCCTATTCTTCGATGTCCTGACTGGGAAAGCTGTCGGAGATGGGAATCCCTTAACTCACAAGGCTAGTAGTCATTATTTCCTTTTTACCATAACTGTCTCAGAATTACCTAAAGAAGAGTTTCTAAACTGTTTCTTTTCGTGTTTTTAATTATGCTGAAATATTATGCAGGTTAGATCACGATTGTTTAAGCTATATATTTTAAAAGTATTGCTCAACTGTCATTTTTTAAAAGTGTTTCAAATCTGGTTTGCCTCTACAGTTCCAGTCAATTATTTATGATTCATTGTAAGAAACATGATATTTTGTGAAATTTGCCTTTAAACCAAATAAAGTAAAAGATAACATTTAATTGTTTTTTTTAATATATATTTTTCTCTGTCAATTCATCCATTTAAGTGTATTCTTACTATTATTTATTATCCATCTACTGATTTTCAATAGGGCTATGGTAGGTAATTTCACCTTTGTGGGATCAATAAAGTTCTATTCTATTCTATTCTATTCTATTCTATTCTATTCTACTAAACAACTTTCAAACCTTCTGTACTCTGTTCCAACATCCCTCCATACTTTTTATTACATTAACTGCTCTGTATTTTGAACCTAAATCCCCTTGCAGGAGCATTACTACTGCAGTTATGATATAGAGACCCAAACAGCTGCATTTTCAGTTGTAATGGAAAATATTAATTTGATATTATCACAAAGTGACACAGCTAACTTAATTTAGCTTGTGTTATGAAACTATCGCTGGGATGTGCAATATACATTCATTGCTGACATTAATATACTGATTAACATAGGGAGGTCAGTCAAAGTTGGATATTCTTCTTGTTTTTTTATTTTATTATAAATTTGATATTATTTATTTTTATGTACATCAAAAATGTATGTTTGTATGTATGTTAAAGTCATTGAAACATTTTTACTCATTTTTATTTTCTTTGTTTTGTTTATCTTACAGGTATTTGTAAAAATTCCAAAAACAACATTTGAAAGTTATAGTTGTGTTTTTGTTTTAGTAATATACACGTTTTTTTTATCTTGGGGCAACAAAATCCCAGCACGAGGGTCAAAAGTAAAGGGTTGTAATTCAAAGGAATATTAAATCATGTTTGCAGGAAGTTCACAGCTGAAGAAAGATAACAGACACATTCAGAAAAATGTATAAAAGGTTTTCAGTGTACAAAAAGCACGTGACATGGAATTATAGCAGCACGAATAAGATGTAGAGGTAGCAGCAAGTTACTGTTTGTCAGCAATCTGTCTGCCAAGACTCAAAAGCTTTAAGGTATTGTACCAAAGCCAGCGAGCACAATTCAAAAACACACACAGGTTCACTAACACACATTGCCATACCTTGTCTCTCTGTTTTTCGTACACACACTAAAACCTGGCAGGTTGTCGGCTCACTCTGCAAATGGTTTCTCCCTTTATTTCTTTTCCTGACTGTTTGTCCACACTCCATCATTTTGTCCTCACGTCCTTCTTACCTGGTTACTTTTGTGTGTGTCTCTCTTTTTTTTTGTGTGTGCAGCTGGAGGTGGTGGAAATAGCTCTGGATCAGTGTGGCCCAGCCACTGACAGGAAAATTGCACTGATAGATAAAAACCGCGACCTTTACTTGGCCTCTGTGCGTCATTTTGGGCGAGAAACCAAAATCTGCAAAATCGGTGAGTCATGAGGGGGGCAAAGGATTCCACCTGGAAAAAATCTGTAGTGGCAGTGACCGTTTTTAAATACGGATGTCTTAACATTTTTTTATAGGCACTATGGTGGACAATATAGCATGGAATGATGCTGCGAACATCCTTTGTGGAATTCAAGACAATCAGCTGACTGTGTGGTGTTACCCAAGTGTTGTCTTCACGGATAAGGATCTTCTACCTAAAACGCTGCACATACGAGACAGCAGGTAAATCTATATTAAATGTAGTGTGATGTGAGTGTGGTGTAACTGTTTTTTTGTTAATGGATGATTCCTTCTTAATTACATTGTAATTGTTCTTTAAGGGCTCACTGCTAGTTATGTTAATAAAGTTGTTATTCTTTTTTTTTTCTAAATATAAAATACTAATACTTGTGTATATTGATAAATTCCCAACTTGACACTTAAAGCACTTTAAAATGTTAGAAGCTTGGCTTGATTTTTAAGGCTGCTTTGAAAAGCATCAATTATTCACTAGAAGGAGCTAATTAGGTTGTTAGTTATTACTTTTAGAAACATGTTTAATAGTTTTTTGAAAAACTTGTTTTAACTTATGAAAGTTTAACTATTACCAGTAATATTTTATTCATGTTACGAAGCTAAAAAAATGATGATAATAATAATCACTGCATGTATAGTAAATCACAAAACTTTCATCAAATTTTATATTGTTTTGGAGCCAAAAATCTCTTCCTGTATGTATGAACATGTTTAATGAATGTTATGAAGTAAAATGCAAAAGTCCTCAGCCAGTTTTCATTTCTTACTACCAGAGATCTTTACCAGATACAGGAGTTAATTGCAAGACATACACATATTAAAGAAAATACAGATGAAAGTTCAATTTTAAAAAACCTTGAGGGTCAATGTTTGATACAATCGACTTTATTCCTCTGCACAGCCTAAATCCTTTTTATCCAAAATCTCTTATAACTTCTCTAAGTAGTCTTACTGGAAGACATGCCAGGATGTTCTTTGCCAGGATGATCTGTTACTGCCTCGATGATCAGGTTTCCATTGTGTTTGATTATGTTTGTACTGCATTCGTCAGAATCTGCCATCATTGCTCAAATTGTTTTGCTTTTGAAAAAGGAATAAAGCCATGTGAAACCAGGTGTGTGTCAGGTGATACTGCATGATGGATCAAAATCTGAAAGCACTTTAGTTTTTAAGCCAGTCTTTCAAATATAAAGTAAAATCATTTTCAAGTAAACTTTTAATAATTTCATCACTTGCTATTGTAAATTTAAAGTCAAATATAATAATGATTATCTGCAAACCTCTACTTATTAAATAACTATTATTTGGTTACTTTTTCAGTAAAGACATTCAAAACATGATATTATATTTTAACATGATGTTATATTTTTGTTAGCCAGTTATTTGTAAAACTTTAGTTGGTGCCTTTATGTTTTTGCAATAATTAAGTCTTTAAAATATGATATATAGTTTTACTAGACAATTCTACAATACCATGTCCTTCTCATTTTTCGGTAAATGGTACTTGGTATATACTTATAAAGCATTGAGTGACATTCACGCATTTACACACTGATGGCGGCTCTGCTGCCCAACACTGGTGCCAAACTTTAACCACTAGGAGCAATCTGGGGTTCAGTGTTTTGCCCAAAGATACTTCAACACATGAGCGGGCAGGGAAGAATTCAAACCTGCAATCTGTCAATCAAAGGTTGACTATTCTACCTCGGCACCACGGCTGCTCCAGGATTCAAACCCTAGACTTTTTCTATGGTTTAAAATACTAAACACGTCTAATTGTAAGATTGTTTTTAGATCGTTCAGCTACCTAAGTTTAGTATATTTATTAGTATTTTGTTAATATTAATTAATGATATCTAATATTTAGTTGTAGTATTTTAGTCATATGTTTTGAGGGATTTAAAGAATCAGGGATGGCTAAAGACGAATTTCCTGTCCTTCAAATCCAATGAAGCAGATTGTATACAAACATAATTTGACCTCTTCTGACTTCTAATTCAGGAAAAAGCAGCCTGGAAACTGTGTTTCTGTGACCCAAAAGTGAGGTGAAGGTTTCGTGTTTCAACATTTCACATCTGTGTATGTTTTCTGTGTGTCTCTGTGCAGTGAGTTCAACAGTGCGCCCCGCATTCTGAACTTTTCAGGCACCAAAGTGACATTGCGCCAGGGCGACGGTTCACTGGTGTACAGCAGTGTGCCGCCATACATTGCACTGCTGCATGAATACTGCAGCTCTGCACGCTGGGAGGATGCACTGTGTTTGTGCCGGTTAGTCAAAGTGAGTAGCCCATTTCTCCTATTTCATAGAACAAGTCTTGCATTTTGTGCTTCTCAGACATCTGCTTGGATGTATGTGAAACAGGCTAACCGAGCCATGAGAAGGTAGTCGACAGGTTTATAGAACCACAACAGCAGGCTTTAATTAGCCTGTAATTAGCCTCGTGACAGCATTTACCGGATTAACCCCCCCCCCCAGACCTCACTGTGTGACCTTGCTGTAAGACCATCTAAACGTACGCACTTGTTCACACTGAGGGCAAAGGTCAACGCTCTTTGCTTAACAAGAGATGGCACTTCAATTCTGAATAAATTGACAATGTTTTGAAAACTGAACGAAGACAAAAAAGTTACCTGTTTCAACTGTTTCTTTTTTTTACACTGAGTATTTTTTTTCCTTGGCCCCTCCTCTTTCAACTTCTGGTAAAAGCTTGGTGACAACCGTGGCTTTTCCCAGAATCCCGCTTGTTATTTACTGCTACTTCCCAGCATATAGAAGCTGATGCATGGAAGAGTTTTAAGCAACAGCCACAAACATAACTAGCAGCTGGGGAAGCGTGTTGTCTAGCAGAGATAATGGTACAGAAACAGCGTTTTTTTCCTTTTAAAAATGTGTTTTGTGGTCAAAGTTGTATCAAATTTATGACCCCAGACAGGGTTTGTCGTTGCTGTTTCCAGCAGGTTGTGATTAGAGCTGTTTGTCATCAGTGTTGGAAGACCTTTGAGCACTCACATTTGACCAGTTCATTCCTTTATTTACCAAATCCATTTCATTCCTTTTTTTGGGTTACTGGAGCTACTGAAGGGCGAATGCGGGGCACACCCTGGCCAGTTACGCCAGTCTATCACAAAGCTGTTGACCAGTTACTGAAGTAAAAAAAAAAAATGGTATCATACATTTATCCACATCTGAGACACTTTTGCATCTACATGGTCCGCTTTCCCCTTTTTTTTTTTACACACAAAATGAAATTCGGTTGAAATATTTACAACAACCTGGTTTGCTGGCGATACAAAAACACACAAAAAATCCCTAATCTATGAGAACATTTAGGTTTTTTTGAAGAAAGTCTGCAACACAAAATAAAATAACGTCCACAATAACTACTTTAAATGATTGTATTTTTTCATAACAAATGAATTCATCTGCTTCTCTTTATTCTGCAATATGTTCAAATTTACCCAATGAAATGTGAATCTTGGTTCTGAAATGTACTTGACTGCCTCGACTTGATATGTTCTGATGCTTTTCTGAAAATGGAAAATGCATTTTTATGTAATTGTGGTGTCCAAACACAATAAATAGAGAGCTTTTCCATGGAGTGACTGTGAGCCGAAAGTGCAAAGTGAGTTTTTGATAAACATTCCACACAAATGTAACTATGGAATCCTGGGACGGATGTCCAGGATATAGAGGAGGAAAATGAATCACTGGATGAGATCAGGAAGCTAACCGCTAAGACTGCACAGAAGTACTTTACACAATAACAACTTTTTTTTTATTTTCTTTAAATGAATCTTTAGAGAATTGACTTTAATAGGTAACTTAAAATCTGCCTCGTGGAGCAACTAAGAGACAGAAACCTTTTTTTTCTCCTACAATTGTTTTTATTTTTGCTGTTTTAAATTTGAAAGAAGGAAGAAAAAGTATATTTCTATTTATCATTCTGCTTATTGCTACTTTAGGACCAGTCTTTATGGGCATGTCTTGCTAGTATGGCAATGGCAAACAGGGAACTGACCACAGCAGAAATGGCCTATGGGGCCATTGGAGAGGTAAGAGATTTGTCTTTGACTCTAACTTATAACCATTTTCAACCACATTCCATTTATTTGAAAACCATCAACTCTTCAGCAGTATAAAACTTTTTGGATAAAGATTAGCAATATATTCATGAAAAAAAAAGTTTTAATGAAAATGAGCGCTTCTTTAAAAGTTTCAGTAAATTTTCTTATTTTATAAAAAAAGAATACAGTTTTTAAAACAACCTAATTTTACTGTTCTCTTTTTGCTAAATATGTATAGGGGAAATATGTATGTATGTGTTTCAAAATCTACCTTTTTAATTTAAGCAAAGTGAAGATTCTAGCAGCAGAGAGACCAAAGACAGAATCAGAGCTGTTCAAAATGTTTGCAGCAGCTAAGTTAGCGAAGAAAGTTGACATTTTATTGTTTCTTTTCATTTTTACTTATTTAGACAATTTTGGGCAATCTACTCATTTATGACATGACTTGTTCTTTTATGACTTTTGAACAGACTTGTCATTTTGCAGCTATTGCCCCCTATAGGTGGAGGTCAGAACTTCTTGTAAGCCCCTGGATGTAAGATGCAGGAAGGAGTGTCCTTTTGTCATTTTTAATTAGTTGATAAGCAACATTTTTCAACAAAAAAATGTAAAATGTTTGATTGAATGAAAATGACCTTTTAATCTATTAAAGAGGGAACAGCATTGATTAATTGGGGCCCTTAAGGGGAGCAGTTATTTATCATGGGCCCATTTAGATGTGTTTAAGCAGGGGAATATTTAAAAAAAAAAACACACACATTTTGAATGTGCCAAATTTTTAAGGCAACACACATCTAAATGAGTGAACATTGAGATGATTCTGAAATAAAGATGGGAAATCACTGCCAACCAAAAGTCTTAACTTCAATTCAGACTTGTTTTATTTAATATTAGTTGATTTTTCCAATTTCCTTATTGGTGTTTGGCTATGAAAAGCTGTTTTCATATGATTTGTTACTTATTATATGGTGTTAAACTGAGCAAAGGCGGAACTTTTATCAATAAAATGAATTCTTACACACCTTCCCCTCCCTTTATTTCCAGTTACCAAGAGTCGAGTACATCAGCATGATCAAAGAGCAGCCTTCTAAGGAATCGGCTTTGGCCCACATGCTGCTGTTCAGTGGTCAGGTCCAGGAAGCCGAGTCAGCTCTCCTACAAGCTGGTCTCATCTACCAGGCCATACAAGTGAACATCGACCTTTTCAACTGGGAGAGGTACGGCTCTGTTTGCGTGTGCCCGGGAAATTGGCTGCTTTTGTAAAAGACACATCTGCGTCTTGTAAATGTTTAGGAGTGTTAAAGTTTAGTTTGAGAAAGTTGCGTTCAAATGTCCTCTTCTGTCCAGGGCGCTGGAGCTGGCAGTCAAACACAAAACCCATGTGGACACCGTGCTGGCCTACAGAGAAAAGTTCCTACAGAAATTTGGCAAAAAGGAGACCAATAAGAGATTCCTGCATTACTCTGAAGGGGTATGTTTTGGTGGGATTTCAACTGGTTATGGCAAAAATGGTAAATATAGCAGATTGACGTAAAGTTCACAGACTCATGTAAGTGCATAATAATGCATCGAAGAGAGGACACAAGACAAATAAAACCCATTGATACTTTGAGGAAACCAGTGTATATAGAAAGCAGCAACTCTCTGCAGCTACACTGTGGGCACAGATGAACTGGGGTTTCTCTGAGCAGTAAATTCAGTGTAGGTCAGAACAGGTTGGAACTGTGAGTCCAAAGTTGGCTTGTACTTTTGCTGCCAAGTGTGTTGGCAAAAAAACTGCATTTGCTGCGTCAGCTGCTTAATGAGGTTGCTGTTCTTTCAAACCATGCAGACCATCTGAATCTAGCTAAGAGGAAACATGGACGATGTTTTAAAAAAAGTTATTTTTATGTGTAGAGTGATCCCCAGCTGTATCGCAGTTCACCTTTTCCAATCTCTATATTTCAGATAGTTTACAATTTTTTATGCTTTTTTTTAACAGTGCAATGCGTCCAGATCGTGCCGTGTCTCCTGTGAAGAATGCGTTCACCTTTCTAATTTACATAAATGCTTGATCTTTGTTTTCATTCTGAAATACTGTAACATTTTAAACTTAGAGAGTTTTAAGCAAGAGAGAAAATTGTGAAAATGTTTGTCTGAGCACAGTGTATAAAGTGTGTAGTGAGGAGTTTTACAGCCTTAAAACTACTATAATACTACTTTGCGGATTTTGCGATAAAGGAGGGAACACTTTACATCCAGCATGTTGTGATTTTTCTTCTCTGCATAAAACTGTTAAGGAAAAACTCCAGTGATTTAATATCAAGAATTTAAAAGTTCCAATCTTTTTTTCAATCAATCTACGTCCCGACCGTTATCATAAATTGAACATACTACTAGTTATACTCCCCTTGCTGAAAATGTGGGACTGCTTCTACCGGATATTGGGGTTTTCTTGGTTATTTTTACAACATCTGACAATTGAACTGAAATGCCACAGGACTTTTACCAAAGAATTTCAAAAACCCTGTTCTCTTGTCTTTTACCGTTTCACTGTGGTTTAAAGCTCCACTTGACTACATTAACAAGTTTTATTAAAAAAAATAAGAAATCCTTGAAGGTATGGTCTGTCAACCCAGACAGACCCGCAGTTCCTGCAGTGAACTTGGAAAAGCTGCAGGAAAAGAGCCCATACCCCATCCCCCAGAAAAAAACATTCACCATTCGAAACGCAGCTTATGTAGTCACTGAAGCATACATTGTTACTTGTTACTACAGCAACCATTTGTGAATAACACAGACAAGCGTCTAGCCAAATATCCCAGCTGAAAAACAATCTGATTTGCCTGCAGTTCGAACAAAGCCCATTTTTCTGTTTGCTGTTGAGTAAGAGGAGTTCAGACTTTAAAAGGCCGTAAGCACCTTAAAATACACCCCAATTTGGGTGGATGAGGTTCCACTTCCTTCCATGTTATTTGACCAAAAAATCTGCAACAATTTGCTCATTTCTCATGGGAAAATAAACGACCCAGTCATCTATTCATTCTTAATTATGAACACTTTTTGCTTGCATTTTACTTTGAAAGTCTTTTCCTGCTTGAGCTGCCTAAGAGCTGAGCAGATTTGCAGACAAAAACAGCTCCTTTTAGCCTCTCCAAGTCCTAACAGCTCTCCAAAACCTTAAATGTAATTTAGTGACTCACGATTAATTGTGTACCTGGGGTTACTGGAGCGAATCTAGCATTTATTGGAACCTACTTTGAAATGATTGGTTGTTGTGTTTCCACTGTTTCTGTTCTGGCTTATCTATGAGCTTAGTTTGACCGGTGTTTTGCTCAGTCTTTATATCACCTTCATTTCGTCTTTCCACCAGGTTGATGTGGATTGGGAGAATATCCGGGCGAAGATAGAAATGGAGCTGTCTAAAGAGAGGGAGAAGGCTGCAAATGCCTCTGTGAGGAGCAATGGAGCCTCATACCGTTGACTGTCAGTTTTGGTGGCTTTACATGTACATACCTCATAGTTATATGAAATATTTTCCTGAAGTACCACGTCCACCATAAATTACAACTTCTTGAAACAAAAGATGCTGAGATGTAAAGAGGTCCATGAGGAGCATGTGACTGCTGCCCGACACGAATCCTTGTGACCTCCCGTGTCCTGAAACCCATTTAAGTGAGAGATGAAAACACATCTGATACTTAACACAAAGTATCTCAAAATCCTTCTTAAAAGACTTTTTCAGGCATACGGCCCATCCTTCAAAGTTTTATACGACTACTAATGAAAAATGTCTGTAAGATTAAGAACTTCCATATTAGCCGAATTGCTCTTGTTATTACTTGGCTTTGTTCAAGTAATACTGGCTCAAACACCTGACTCCCTTAAGTGTGCAGTCTGATGACATTTGCTGGGTCATACCACTCTGCGATGTGCTGCTTTAGACTTATTTCCACTTGCTCCGTTTCGGCTTTGCACCAATCCAAGATCAATTTACACCTAATAACTAGGCAAAAAACGTCATATTTGCAAATGTGTCTGTGTCCAATTTGTCCGCCACAGCCTGCTGTAAACCCCCACCCACCCCCCTAGTATCTTTTTGCTTTGTCGCTCTGCTCATGAAAGCACATTCCACTCAGACATACCTGTGAAGGGGAGGCTGGAACAAGTGTATCAATCTGATGTTTTCCAGTAGTTATATATGAAGTATGTTTATGCTGGATTTTTCTATAAACTTGAAATAAACAGTCAAGAATTTTCAGTTGTGTTACATGTTGTGTTTTTCTCATTTGTAAAGGTTTAAGTATATTGATACATGTACAGGATCACCTAAAAGGAAACACCAGGGGGAAAAAAGTACTAACGAAACTTTTTTCCCAAAAATCTTTTTGAATTCAATATTTTCTTCAAATCTTCAACACATTTCCTTCAATGCTGAGGGGAGAAGTGAAACCTGTGCCTTGCAGCTCCACCCCCTGGTTGGCAGAGGACCAGTCCATCTTTCATCCTAGCCTACCTGCCATTTCTTCTTGTCCAAAAGGGAGAACTTCATTCTCAGGACCATCAGAACATCTTCTAGGCTGTGATCTGGAACATTAGGTTAGACAGTAAATGTGTTCTGGAGTTGCTTTCTTTTCCACTCAGAAATCTTAAAATTTTCTAGCTTTTAAGACGGTCTTTTCTTGTATTTCACTCACTCCGTCAGCTAAAGTTTTAAGACAGTAATCATCTTGAGAAGAGTGGAGCTTCCACTCTTCCATCTATAACCAATAAAGTTCTGTGTTTGTTGACTCTACCCAGTACCTTTTGCTGGTCATCTTTAACCCTTAGTTGTTCCTGAACTTATTGCTGGGTTTGCCTGTGTACAAACATGCAGAAATGAAACCGACCCCTTCATTAGCTTTGTTTTCATTCGAATCTTAACATGAAGGTTTAAAAAAAAAAAAATTCTTTGAAGTTTTTGGCTTAAAACAAAAATAACGAGTTATGACACAATTGTGACACTTTAAATAAGCTTGTAGCCACAAGGGGCCCAAGTCTGGGTCCCCCTGTGCCGGTCCCCAGCCCAGATAAAGTACAGGCTTGTGTCAGAAAGGGCATCCGGGGTAAAAACTCTCAGCCAAACCACCTGTGTGAATAAGTAAAAGCTGATTTTCTGTGGCAACCCCTGAAGGGATATGTTGAAAGGTGAACAGTTTTTCATAGATCACCAGAGCTTTACCTGTTTTTTTAGACAATCTTCACATTGTTTTGACCTTGTCTTTGCTTTTAGACATTTTTAATTTGTCTCTATGTGGTTGATTTTTTTGTTTGTTTGTTATAAAACATAAAAATAGTTTGATCTCAATTTTTGTGTTTTTTGCAGCAAAATGGCTAAATTTACCACATGGAATTTCGTTTTTTTTGGACAGTTTGGGGGTTCGTTGTGTAATTTGATCAAATGTGTCTGTGAAGCTGGGGTGATGCTAAAAACATGGATGTCAGATATTTTCACAAAAAAACAGATTTAAAGATAACTTGTTAGAGAAAATTATAATTTAAAAAGGGTCAAAAAGGCCCAAGACTACTAAGGGTTAAAGACTTTTTATGTTAGCTACTTTTTTTATGCCAATTTAGCGAGCCGGTTTAGCTCGTGCTGGTTTGTGGTGCCTTCGGTCCGTGAAACCAGGGTTCAAATCCAGGCTGCTCCCTGTTCCCTTCTCTACCTCTGTGCTGGTCCCAAGCCCGGTTGCTTTGATAGGATTGCATCAGGAAGGGCATCCGGCGTAAAACATTGCCAAGTTTACCATGCGACTCGTTCGCTGTGGCGACCCCTGAAGGGAAAAAGCCGAAAGAGAAACACACACTTTTTTATGCCAATTTAGTTTTTTAACATCCTAAAATGATTAACTTTTAAGAAATGTTATGTTAATAGTTAACAGAAAGCAAAGTCATAGCTACAAAGCACTGGTTCATGTATCTTCAGTTTGTTCTTTGTCCGGTTCAGGGTCACAGGGTTGCTGGAGACTATCCCAGCTCCTTTGGGACGAATGCAGGATCCATCCTGGACGGTTCTCCAGTCCATCACAGGGTCACACACTCACTCACTATTTAGAGTCATCAGTCAACCTTTGAAATAACTTGTTGGACTGTGGGAGGAAGCCTGAGAGAACATGCAAACTCCACCCAGAAAAGATCCAACCGGGATCCAAACCGGGGCATTCTCGCTGTGAGGCGACAGTGCTAACTGTACAGCACCATTTTTCAGCACAAACCACACGGAAATAAGAAAATACTGTTCTTTTATTTAATCAGACATTTGAATTCAGTGTTGGTGCTCACACACAGGCACAGAGAAGAAGTTTACTGTGGACTCTAGAAGAATTGTGTTTTGAAGACATGACCTTTTTCTGTCCTTTTGTCCAGGCTGGAGAATAACTGGATTATGGGAAGCCAAAATCCATTTTCTTTATTTGTACTCTACTTGGCCCTGTGTTTTTATCTTATCTGCAGTTTGGCTATCTCTGTCTTCATATAGTTTGAGGGTGTTTTAATAAGAGCTGCATTTAATGAAAACCAAAAAATATATATATAATCTTTAGCATCTCCTGATGGGATGTCTGTCTGTAATCTGCCTCAACATGGAAGCTGCAGCTCAGTGAGCAATAACAGCAGGGAAGCCTTAATAGTTTGAATTGCTTTCTTTTGTTGCCCTGTGCATCTCACAGTCTCTCTCTGAACCTCATATGGACCATCAGTGGGTTTTAACTATGGATCTAAGGCTTTTAAAGGCAAACTCCACCCTCCCACAAGTTTCCCTCTGGGAGAGAAAGCCATCAGTGATCGGTATCGGTTCTGCCGTCACAGTCTGGCAGTATTGGGTTTCACAAGCCGCAAGAGTCACACTCCAGCCCTTAGTGTCAGGGGCATTAGAGGAGCTCAAGGTCTCAGTGTAGCCTTGTCTCACATAAAACGTTTGACAAAAATATACTTTTAGTCAATCTGATAAATTACATTGTTTGGCTGTGTGTTTTTTAATTGATCATTTCTTTTGATATGAGGAGAAAATGTTCACCTCTTAACAATTTCATTTGCATTTTACTTTTCTTATGGCTTATAAAATTAACATAATTTACACGAAGCAAAAGCAGTGCTGCATAAGGAGTGAACCGTTTTCTAGATTCCCGCATCAACTCTTACCCATTGTGCTCAAAGTAAAATGCCATTTAGCTGGATGTTAATGATTCATGCGCCGGTAGGGTGTTGGATTACAACTTCTAAAAATAAGCCTTGTTTAATGGCAGCTACCTCTTATGATCAATGCTGGAGTAGATTTCTAGGTCATCTCAGTCTAAATCCTCAGGTCACTCTGCCAGAACAAAGAAGCAGCTGCCTCCTGTCTGTGTTTCCTGCTGTTTCTCTTGTCCTGTGCTTCCTCTAAGCTGTGAAGTATTAGTTCTGCTTGGGGCAGCAGTGCGATCCTGTCTGACATGTTATCACTGCAATTCCACTTTTTTTTTATATAGGCGCTATGGATCACATCAGTCACTATTTTCCTGTACAAGATGCAGCCCAAAGACATAAGGCCTGAGTTTTGCATTATCCTTTCAAATTTAGGCATTTTTTTCCTCATGTTGTGGCTCTTTTAGCACACGTTTTTAATAAAAAAAATCTTTGAAATGTAGTTAATGTAAATGCGGATCATTTATAATGCAGTATTTTACAGAGATTTCTGAAAGTGTCCCTGGAAAAACGATAACAGTTGAGGTCCCTTTATCCTGTTCCTGTGTCAATTATTAGAGGTGTAACAATTCATTCTAACAATGGTTGGATATATATAATTTCTGGTTGCTGATCCAATTCATAGTTGATATTAGTTCATTTTGATACACCGACCAAAAATCGATCCAGTACATCTTTAGCCACAACCAGTATTACTCAGAGATAAATACCTGGAGACTGATCAGTGCAGAACCTGCACTGCAGGTGAAGTCTTCCAGATTCCTTGTATTTCTTGCAAGACAGTCAAGTGTAAATTAAATATGTTTACAAACAAGTAAACAAGAATTCATGTTAAATCAATTCACCTTTTAGTTTCATAAAGTTCAGCCCGCTGTTGTGTTTCCACATCCAAATAATCCAAAGGGAACATTAGAACATTCTACCACACTGTATGATCACATGTCTTTGCTAAATTCAAAGTGTTTCCACACATCGGACTGGAATGATGGACTGTGGGGAAGCGTATTGTCCGCTGTGATGGCACTTGGTCGTTTTCTGATATCAATATAATCAATTTATTTTGTTTTGAATTGATCTTACGGCATAGATCAGTTCGATTAACAACTTGCTTTAGACAGATCGATCTGGTTGGATAGTTGGTAGGAATAGAAAACGATTTATCGATTTATTAATCGTTACATCCATAACATTCATATGGTTTCCAAGAAGACATGATGTCTCTTTGGGATGCAAATAAGGGGGGGGGGACTGAAGAGGGAAAAGAGAATTTTCAGGTCCAGCTGAAAAATGAGCATCAAGGAAAAGAGAAGCGCAGGAGTTTGATGGGAGAAATTTTTCATGGTGTCACTAAAAGTGAGATGCTGCAGGAAAACTTAATGCGATTGCGCCACAGCCAAATGAGCTGCCACCATGCAGCCCTGAGCGCATGTCTTCTATTAATCCCTTTTTAGTTCATTTGCATACAGAAGGCCAGCAGAGCCCGATTGTTGAGGGCATTTTCTCAGCCTCCTCTTTTCTTCTTACATTCAAAAAGAGAGTTTGATCCTCCCATGGATCCCTTTGCATGAGGAGCCTATACTTCTATGGAAGAGTCAGTGTCATGGGGTTTCCATCAAACGGAGTTCCGGCATGTCCTTGGGCTTTGTTGCAGTCCCAGCAGATCCCGTCTCTGCCCCGGGGACCTCGGTCCCGCGGCTCTCCCTGCGTCCTCACTGCGCCTCTCGGTCTCCGACAGCAAGTTGTCATCCGAGCGGTCCCTGTGCATCTCCTGCATGCTCTCCTCGTACGTGGGCAGGTATTTCACCTCGTCATAGGCGGGCAGATTGGGCGAGGTGAACCCCCCGACGGTGTATTCGGGGTAGCGCTCCAGCAGGGAGTCCTGAGACGCGGACGCGTGGCCGTGGGAGAGGGAGGGCTCCTCGCAGTGCTCGTGGTTCTGGTCCCGGCGGGGCCGGGGGCAGATGATCCGCTGGATGAAGTATCCCATGGCAAAGAGTAGCAACAGGATCAGGATGCCCGACAGCTTCCGCGTGATCCAGCCGACGTTGTCAAAGAACACGTGGATGGGGAGCTTGCAGCAGTACTCCGCCGAGCCGCCGCTGGAGCCGGTGCGGTTGGACGCGCAGCACTGCTGGTTGTCGCCGCACTGGACGTCCCCGCAGCTGCGAGCCGCCTCACAGGCAGACACCAAGCACGCAGACACCAAGGTGCGAGTTGTCCTGCCGCCGCCCATCAACCCGGGCCGATGCATGACTGGATCCAGGAAAGGAGGAAACGCAGAATCCCGCAGCCCTGGAAGTCCTGCGTTGTCTCCAGATGTGCAGCGATCACGCGCCGCCACAGGCTCTGCTGGCGGACCGCAGGTGCCCCATGATGAGGACGAGCCCACTGTCTGCGCGGTGGGAGTGGAGCAGCTCCGGGGTCTGGAGAGATGAGGATCATGAATAATCTTACATCATTCTTACGTGAAGGCTTTCCTGTGAGGCTCCTGGCGCGTCGTCAGAGCAGCAGGACTGCAAGTGATCCAAGTCCATAAAACCTCAAAGACCTGACATCGTTGATTCTTCCAATGGATTTGAGAGCTTTGCTGCATGATCCTCAACAGTCCCAAAAATGAGAGCATCCTCGCTGTTTAACTCTTCTTTTGCACCATCAATAAATTAGTTGGTCATTCTTAGGTAAGATGTCTCAGAACAAATTAGAACAGAGGAATAACTAAAGGAGGACCTAATGATTTACTTATTAACTTTTTCCAAAATAACTTCAAACGTGAGGAAGTTCAGATCAAAACATTGGATTAACCACAACAGAGATTATAAACATTAAAGGTGAATTTTAAAATCTTCTAATTTGTCAAGACTAAAACCCAGAGTGACTAATTTCATTTCTTGTAGTGAAATCATAATATAGATCATTTTATCCTAAAGGAGAACAAAGAAAAAAAGGGAATTTTGGTACATTGCATGGACATTCAAAATACTTTTAGAAACTCACTTAGACGTAAAACAAACTTATATTCACCTGACCCGAAAAGAAATGGGAAGAACCTTTACTTGCAAAAAAAGTGCTTGCATACGTCTTCAATATCTTTATAAATACATATTCATCCACCTACATATTTCTTTTAACTGTTACTTGAAAAAGTTGCCAGAAACGTTTTTCTATCCTTAAAAAACAAACAATGCATCTCAGGCTGGCAAATATTGGAACGTTTTTGAGGATTTGGGGCAATGCTTTTCAGATAATTGCAGATGGAAACGATGATGATAATGGCAATGAGCAATATTTGGCTAAAACTTAAAAATGTAATGTCACTGCAGACAACTTTTCAATGACACAGTGGGGTTGGTAAAAGCATTTGGGCTTGTTTGCAGCTCAAATCATTACCAGACGTGCAGACCAGAGATGTTACATTTTAATTCTGATGAAAATGGTGTTTTTAACATGTTCTTGTGGCATTTTCCTAATAATAATTGATCTGAAGACTTATTTAAAGAAAATTAAGCTCAGAATTGCATTTCTGCGTATTCCTTTATTCAAATCGTTGTGAATCTGGAGCAGACGAAAAAATGCCATTTGAGAGAGAGCATATAGAAAATGTGCTGGGCGGGGCACAGCTCTCAGCAACAGGGAGGGGAGGTGGGGTTGCTCCGTGCCAACAGTCCTTCCCACAACTCAGAGGTGAATTTCTACTAAGCTACTGCTTCTCCAATGAAATTATGTCAAAGAAAATGACACAAGTTTTTTAATTTGGGCTAAAAACAGCATAATCACAATTACAAAAACACTGTGAATGCTTTTACAATCGATCAAAAGATGATCAGATTGGGACTGTAGGCTACACGATTTAGATGTCAGAACATCACACAGCCTGTCCAGTCTGTCCACAACTCTCAAAGGGTTTTTTTTTCAAACAATTTTATGTTGCCCCTCAAAGATTTAGACAGGCTACTCTTCTGACGAGGCACATGTAACCAGCGGTGGCAAATGCATCGGATGAAAGTGGCCAACAGCTCAACCCTCCTCATGAAAAATGGATCCTTCTTGGAGTGCGGGACGTAATGGACCCTGGTTAGACGAGCGTCTGGCGTCACAATGGTACGGCATCACCCAGGAGAACAGTCTGTCTGCAGCACTAAAGATCATAACCATAAAACGAAGAAAAAAAAAATCTCCAGTTTAATGGTAGCCTCCTTTCACAGCGTGTTAATTTACACAAAAGATGTTCCTTTGGAGGACTTCCAAGAGTAATAAATGGCTCTCTAAGCTCCTCTACAATTACTGAATATCAACTAAGTGATTACACCACTCTGCCTAATTTCTTTCACTACAGTGAAGCAGTGACAGTTTGTGGTTGGATAGATTGGTCAACAACATTCATTTTAAAATTTACATTTTTTTTTAATGAAAAGTGATTAAAGGCTCCTTTTTAATGTACCTAGATGTTTTGTTTTACAGCAAAAGGCTCTTTAACTGCATTAAAAAAATGTTGATGATGGTGAAAGAAGCTGTAAATCCTGCTGTTTCATCCGCTTCCCCCATCTTGTTCCTGTCTTTTTGCTAATAGCCTCACTGTATTCCTTTCTTCCCTAAACAAAGCCAAATGCACAATATACCAAATCGAATTACCGGAGCATTATAACATGAGATTCTGAACAGGGGCAGCATCCCAGAGCCTAATTTATGCTGCATCGTGTTTCATGTAATCTGCCTCGTTTAGGGAAATGTGATCACAGGGCAGTTTTATAATCAAATAAACAATCGATAGCCTGTGGACCACGACTCTGTGTGCAACATCCCCCCCCATTCCCCCCTTCCATTCTAGCATTTTAGGCTTTTTCCCAGCAACTCTGTCATCCACAGGCTTATCGATAACTACAGAGTTCAGCTGCTATTTTTAATCACAGCTTCCACTCAGTGGTGTCTTAAAGTGGAAATGTGTTGCAGCTCTCACAGTATTGAGGGGGGGGCTTCATCCAAACAACGGTAAAGCCTACATTTACAGGAAATAATTGTCACATCTCTGTAATATTTCGATAATTGCATGCAAATTTCTCCAAGTCCAGTCTACTCCACTTCATCTTCTCACCATTTCTCCTCCTTCACTTTACCCCCAACCGACCACATCCTGCACTTTTTCTCCTTCCCTGAAAGCCACAGCAAAGTGCTGTTCTTGCTTGAGTAAGATTGATTGAGTAAAATTTCCCCTTCTTCTTTGTTTATCCAGGAGCAGCCATCAGGAAAAACACAAAAACTCTAACTGGAGACTTCAACCCACATGAAACACAGAGGAATGAGCTTTGGTCGTCTCAGAGGCTGAAGGATGACATGACTGACTCACATGGAGTCAGAACTTTTTCGGATGTAGAACTGAAAGGGATGGTGTTGTGACACTGATGAGTTTATTTGCAGTAAATCTATTAACACCAGCAGCTCAAAGCCGACTGAGCTCTTGTAGCATTAACCTACACAGCGATATCAAGTTCCAGCCCTCTGTGCGGCCAACAGTCAAAGAGATAACACATGGACTGTTTTATATTACCGTAATAAGATGAGCTGTGCTGTATGCCTCTATTAATCTGACACAAAGGTCTCTTGTGCTTCGCTTCATAATGCAGTCTTATGGGGTCCATTAGCGCTGCGTCTAGATGAATGGCAGTGTTCATTTTCACACGTCAGAGATGTTGATCTATGGCCTGCCCAGCTGTCAAGCCACGGTTATCACATGTGCATTAATTATGAAACAGAGAAGTCCTTGTCAGGCCTCTGGTTTTGTTGACTGACCCGTTGGTGATTCAGAATTTCGCTTTGTTTGCTTCAGAGAAAGTACACAACCTCAGGGGATGAACTTCAAGTCCCGCTCTGATAAAAAATCTTGTTTTTGGTGATTAGAACATGATGTCGTTTTTCTTATGATAGAGGACAGATGTAAAGAAAATTAAGCTGAAAATTGCATTTCTGGGTATTTATTTATTCAAACCATTGTGAGTCAGTAACAGACAAAGAATGCTGCTCCATTCTGATGCATCCACTTGTAGACAAACAGATCCATCTACATCTTCCTTGTCTAAGGTGGCATCTGGCTCAAAAATGTACGGATCGATAGCTCCAATTTTACTCGCCATTTTTTGTTGCAGTGCTAATGATAGGTTGGAGGTATGAGAAGGCTGTAAGCTAATGGAAGGGCACGTAAACAGAGGGCTCTCAGCAAAGGGGAAGGGGGGGTGGAGTTGCTCTGCGCCAACGGTCCTTCAAAAAAACTCAGAGGCAAATTTCTAATAACCTACTAGAGAAAATATGTAGACAGCGACACAGGTTTTTGGATTTTGGCTAAAATGGCACAAGAATAATTAAAAGATGAACATTTTTACATTAAATCAAAACATGATTGGAGTGGGACTTTAAGCATCTTCTGCTTTCTTAGTATAAGAAATTCAGCACTGTGATGTCCATGTGCATCTGTTTTGGCTAGTTTGAAGAGTCGGCCAGCAAATTCTGAATCTGTGCACGATTTGCGTGTGGGTGTTATCAGCGTAAATGTATTCCCATCATCTTGAAATCTAATAAAAGACAGGGCCTGTGGTCACTCTAGGTTTTGCGAATCCAGAAAGTTCTTCAGCAGAGAGATTCAACACCCACATACTTCCTCTAATCTTACCGCTCTGCTGACTCCAAAGTGTACGGACTGTGTGTTGTTCAAGCATGGGGCACTAAATATGTTTTTTTCTTCTTGTGGTTTCTGTTTTTTGTGTTAGAGTATAGAGTGTGGCTGACACATGAAAGGATGAACACCTCAGACCATATTCATTATAAATTCTACACTTAATAACAACTTTCTCACAAGTGAAGCTTGTCACACCTTAAATGCAGCTTCCTGTCTTTCTCAAAGTTGAGACCAATCAGATTCTGGACTCTTCTAAGTAAAAAAAAAAACCTCAGAGCAAAAATAATAAAAATAGAAAAATCCTCAGCAGAAGAGGAAAGAGTTAAAAAAGTGTTATGTCCCTTGGGAGCCTCAGTCAGCAATTTGAGAAAATCTGATGGTCTTGAGAGTTGTGCTGAGCCAGGCTTTTCAACTTTATAGGGAATAACCGTTTAATGGTGTGATGATGTTCAGCCATAATAGATGAGTACTGCTCAGAAAGCACAAAGTGATTTGAGTCAGCGTTAATACTTTTGCTTCAAACTGTGACATCACGTTACCTGGAAAGGTACATAGATTACTTAAAGTACGCGTTTGGGGAATTTTTTAACTCCAAATAAAATATTTTCTTCCGTATATCATATTTAATTTCCAGCAAACTGAATGCAGGAGTGCTGACACGGTAAAAAATATTGCCGCCAACTCCATGAATAACTGTTACCTCATTTTCACCTATAGATAACCCCATGATCCACCCAGCTGCAGATGACTCAGTTGCTGGTCTCTACTCACCCCACAGACACCTGGAGGTTAAACATAGGATAAAGTCTTCCTTTCCCACATGTTTTCAGTGGGAGTGCACGGCAGGGGAATTTTGAACTCTGTGCTGAGTCACGCTAAAAAAGAGGAGGGGGTCAGTGTCTCACAGGGGGGGAGACATGGCTCCAGTTTACAGCTCCGTCCAGCAGAAACCCACATTAAATCCCAGGACTCGTCATTCTGCCCATCAGCAACACATAGGAGGCGAGATGGAGAAAAAGAGAAAGAGGCCATCGCAGATCACATTATGCAGAACACTGACACACTTCATCTGTTATACAGCAATATGTACAGTAGAAGGATTGTCTCAGGAATAAGGAGGACGGGAGTGCAAAAGAGGTGTTCAAAAACTCAATCAGCCCTTTTCTACCCTCTGTTTTTACCAACCGACAAGACTGAAAACACATTTTAGCACGTTGGTGCTGAAAATCTTATTTCTGCTGAAGCTTTTAAAGATTTTTCTGATGATTGTGTTATAATTTCCTTATTTGATGCATTTCTGTGAAATGGCTGTGCAATCGTATATTTTACATAGCTAACCATTGATATTTGTTCAACTTATATTGCTATTAAGATGTTAAAGGTTTTTATCCCGAAAGAAAATGTAAAAGATTACCGTACTATAATACATCTATGGAGTTGTTTTATATTATTTAGCTAAAATCATATTGTTACATTTTTATAGTATTATGCCTGAATATAATTTTTCTTCCAAATTAATCAAAAATGTCCTTTAAACCCTTTTAACTATGTGTTCAATGGAGAAAAAAATAAAAAAAATCTCCAATTTTTTAGCATTGTGAAGATAAGAAACTGTCATTAACTCAGTGTGATCAAACTATAGTGGTAAAACGTCTTTGTGAGTATTATTACTTTTAACATTTTGACTCACTGTACCTCATTAAGACCAACTTATAAAAAGTATTTTTCTCTTGTTGGCTTCTATGGTTTGATAATTGCAGCTAACAGGCCTTTTCATCCATTATGCCAGTTGGAGTCCAGCCGAGCCGTATTAGTTATTAGGATAGGGTCCCAGTTGCTTTAAAACAATTAATTTCATTTGTTAATAACACTGCTGTATGAAAAGTTGAGAGCTCACTTTGGGAACTGAAATGCAGTAATTAAAGACACAATGACTTCCTTGATGCTTTTAAAAACGATCTTCTCTCCTTGTGTGCTGTTAGGACTCAGCCTTGTATTTGACACTACTGGTCTACCCGTGTATTATCAATGCCCTCTTTGGTCTGTCTGAGCTGTGTTTAGGAGGGAAGGCAGGGCACAGCCTGAAATAGTTGCTAGTCTATCAGAAATAACATTGATTGCATCTTTTCACAAAGATTTGGGCCTGTCATCAGATTTAGCAGTAGGCCACTGTCACGTTATTGTCCCCACTTGAAGGGGAAAGCATCCACAGAGGGTTCCCAGCAGGAATTCACACACCATCCAGACACTTCTCTGTTTGTCCTGTTTTATTTACCCATTTCTTGATAAGTTGAGATGTTTCACTTTGTGATGGAGAGGTGCCTCCGATAATGTCTGTGAAAAACCGTTGTTTCCAGAAGTTTTGATGCTTTCCCAAATGAATTGAAATGCATCATAAGTTTCCTGGACTTCTTGGAAAGCTCCGTCATTCTGGAGCTATGGATGCACCTCATCCAAGTCAGCTCCGGTGTACACAGCTGGAACCTTGACTGGCACTGCGCCCACCACCGACCCTTTTTCGATTCATTTACTCTCAACTTTAATTTGATTTAATTTAAATAATCTTTAGAATTAATTTTTATTAGATTTTTACTTTTTAGGTCTCTTTTTCTTCTTCAATTTTATTTACTTTAAAACTAAAATCACTTGAAACACTTAAGCCACCCTGCTTGGACCCAATAAATACTACTTCATGCAAATTTTTTTACGTTTTCTTCTAAGTTAGATTACCGGTACACATTTCTTTGAACCACATATAATTTTTTCCTTTATAACATTTTTTCTCAGGTTTCATTAATTGAATAGGTATAAAATGTTTTGTATCTCGGTTTATTCTATTTGAATTTTTTTTCCCGTGCATTAAACTATGGCTATGGGATTGCAAAAAAAAAAAAAGAAAAGAAAAAACTTCAATGAAAGGGTTTATTGTTGAAAAAGGTTGAGGACCGGTTTCTTTAATAAATCACACCATCTTTATCCGAGAAAAGTCAAAGAGAAAATCCCAAATTTATCCCAAAAATCACGATTACTACCTGATTCTAAAGTCAAGAGATCATTTTCTTAAAGTGGATCAAACCTTACATGATTCAAGATTCTTTTATTGTCATTTCATCACACGCATGAAACAAAATGTGTGATTCTGGTCTATAAGGTCACAATTCCCAGAGCAAAATGTAAATGTAATATCAATGTGGACAAAAACTGAACTGAACTTTGTGTCCTGGAAGCAACACTTCTGTCTGTGCTTAGCTTTTTCAGCAGCTTTGCTTCATAAAGTAAATCTATGCTGAAGCCTGCTGAAGTTTCCCAGAAGTTTCCAATGATTGCTCGTTCATTCATTCATTCATTCATTCATTCATTCATTCATTCATTCATTCATTCATTCATTCATTCATTCATTCATTCATTCATTCATTCATTCATTCATCTTCTTCTTTTGTTCCCTTTCGGGGTGACGGGGGCTGCCAGAGCCTATCCACAATAGATTGCTGATTTCCAAAACATCCCTCCTATCCTCGTTGTACCTGCTGGGATCTCTTCAGTTTCTTCATGAGGCGCTGTAGCATTTAGACACTGCTCCTCTGCTACTGTAGATTTTCATTAAGACTAAGAGAAACCATTTTTGTGTGTTTATTTCTTCGTCTGCTGATTTTGTGTATGGAATAAGATTGTGTTTTGAAAACAGCACAAGTATCAGTCTCTTTAGAGTATCTTTACTTTAGGGAGTGTGTGCATGTGAGATAATGAGTCTCAACCCTCCAGGGTGTGTAATATCACTGTTTCTGAAGACATTGGTCCATGTGTTCAAAGGACAAACTGTCATATTTAAACACATCTCCATGCAAAACGGATGTTTAAACGATAAGAATGGGCATTTATTTCTGAACATCTGTTTCTCATAGGGCATAGATTATTTATAAAATTATAATTTATTTATCAATATTTTGCACTTTTGAGTAACATTCAAGTCAAAACACAAGAGTCTTGATTTTGGTGTAACTTCCTAGTTGACCACAGTAATAATCCCAGCACTGCAGCCACTAAAATCAGCTCAGTGTGCAGTGACAAGGATCTTTGGCAGCACTTGCTCCTCCTGCACTTACTTAATAAATCATTTTACTGGCTCTACAGCTGTTTCATAGACAGAATTTTGCAAACACTATCATGATTTCAAGCAGATGCCTCTCTCTGATTTTGGAATTTGATTTTGAATTCTCTGCTGTGTTTCTAGCACCACCACCAGGCCAACTTGTGTACTAGTCCGTGAAATATCTCATCATCTGCAGGGGTGTCCAAACTTTTTGCAAAGAGTATCAGATTTGGTGAGATGAAAATGTTTGAAGGCCAACCATTTGGTCTGACATTCTAACATTAAATGCAAAAGAATTAGTTAATGAACAAGTTATTGCTGTGGCAAGTTATCATTTCTTCACATTAAAAACAAATATATCTAAATACGTTTTTCACCGAAATTACTGTCAATTTGTCAGTTTTTTTTGCACCGTTCATTCCTAATTAGGGTTGTGCGACTGTGTTGCCACAGGTTTGCAACGGCATAAAACATAATTTAGCCAACAACAATCATGGAATCATACTCACAGTTTTTAGAAAAACCGGGCACCTGCACCGCACCGCAAGCACCTGTCATAAAATTAACGATTTTATGACAGGTGTCTGCGTTCCGATGGAAATTTGTACAGGGGCTGCATTTAGCCCACGGCCGGACTTTGGACACATTGATCTACAATGTAAAGATTTAAAGATCATAAAATTGAAGATTAAATAAGTGGAATTGTTTCAAGACAGGGTTTCCATCTACGTTAGAATAGAATCTCTCCCCTGTTAAATTTATTACCACTTTTTTCTTCTCGTTAAGTCATATGCTAAAGGGAAAAATATAGTTTGTCCTAATTTTAGGCACCTTTTAAATAAGATTTGAATTCCATAAATATTTTTTGATGAGATTATGGGTCTTGATTAGTGGTCTGTAAATTTTTTCAGCTTGTCAGTTTTTGTCAGATTTAACGTTTTAATTTGTCAGATGCAGTTTAAAAAATCTTTTTTCTCTTTACCTTTTCTTTTGCTCCTGTAAAACGTCCCCCATTTCTATGACCTTTGCTGTCCTTCTCTATGCCTCCCCTCTTTCCCCAGTGCTCCTGCATTATCTCCTCTGATTTCCTGAGCTGTTGGGGGATATCGTTTTGCCTGAGAGGCGATGATCTCTCTCTTTCTGTGTCCTTGGAGACCGTGTCTCTCTTTTTTCACTTGCTTCAGTCTGTAAACTGCAAATTCATTTGTTAAGCCATACAAGTTGTTGAACAGAGCAGAGAGGGAAGCCCTCAGTTAACTGAAGCCTTATAATAGTTTTAGATCCTTCACTCTTCACTGGTCGCTTTCAGATAGCTGTCCTTGTTCTGATCTGCCCCTCCATGCTGGATAAAGACACACCACTCTGACTTTTCACTCTACAAGTGCAGCTTCACAATGTTGCCATCAGCCCACAAAAGCTAATAAAAAATTAAGCATGCCATGTGTTGAGAGGATCATTTGGGCATGGATGGTTTTTCACTCCATTTGCTGTCTGATGTGACACCTGCTGGCACCTTCCTGTAATGCAATCTGCAGGTTGCCTCACATGTTTCCCACTTCAAGTGACCCGTTCTCTCATCAGTCAGCTCCTTCTCCCGGTGAAGCAAAAGAGGGTTTAAGTTTAATACTCCACATATTTACTTTACATGTTATAAACTCTTTCACATATGTAGAAGCTAAAGCAACTTGTTTCCTGTTAGTATATTGTCATGACTCCACATGCATGTTTCTAATTACTAAAAGCATTTAAAATGGATTTATTTAAGATACAATAAAGATATGAGAACATATATGAATATGAAGTGTATCTATTAACATATTATTGTATTTGTAAATGACTTGATTTAAAACAACTTAAATCTAAAAAAAAAACAGATTTTTCCTTTTTTGTTGGTGTCAAATCTTACCCTTGAAGTAAGGTGTACCTTATTTTTCTATGGATTTTTATTAGACTTATTTAATCTCTTAGCAAACCACAATGATGGGAGAAAGCTCATCTAAGGTTTTAAAAAACTGCAGTTAAAACAGCATTTAAAACCCAAAGCAATAATGTCAGTTTATAAATGGACAAAATGAGCCACCAGAGTTAAAAAAAAGAACTTTAAAAATGATTTATTTCAGTGTTCTATGTTAATATACAGGGTAAAATAGTTTTCTTTTTACTTTGCTATGGTCTTACAATTGCTATCTTACTTTTTGACCAAGATTTAACATGTAGCCCTTGCAGTTATGCAAAAATGCTGAGCAGGAGAAAAACAAATATGCAAAAATGCATTTTGGTAACAGTAGCCATAAGTAGCACATTTTCTGCAAGAAAGGTTACTTATCTTGATTAAAATTTTTAAAGCAATTTAAGCAAATTAATTTGGGCTTTGTAGGGTGTTGATTCGACTGTCGTGTTCTTTTTTTAAGTCTTTTAAAAATATATATTTTTTAAAACTAACACATGGTGAAAGAGGTCACACCTCGCAAGTGTTCCTCCTCTGTACTGATTGTGCTAGTATATTTAGTAAAATCCTTTTAATTAAATAGTTTGTTTAAATCGAACTTCGTTCATCAGAGGGAGGGGTCGAGGAGGCGTCAATGGCAGCAAAGCGGGATACTGGACTCCGCCTCCAAAAACAAGTCAATTCATGAGCAGCAATGATGCGCAGTGGCACACTGCGCAGGAGCGCTGATCTACAAAGCAATTGTCCTTGAGAGGACCACTGATTGGTAACATTACCATAACTTGCAGATCTGCGGAGCCACATTCACTAGGGCGCCTAGCGCTGTTTTTAGAAGGAAACAATACAGCCGCGTGTTTTCTGCAAAAAGGCCTCCTTTTATCGTCTAATATGTAAAGATTATATCAAGGAGTTTTAAAGGTTTACTGCACTCCGCGCGTTCGTGTGATGATTTGTGTGATGTGCAACCACTAGTATTGGCGCCTTTTCAGATGCTTGCAGTCGCACGCGCAGCCGCGGTGTCCAGCTGAAACTATATAACGGGGTTCGGTTACACACCGGAGGAGGATGGTGGCGGAGATGGCGAGCTGCGGGGCTGCTTCCCACCTGGAAGACGGGTACTTTCTGCTTTATGTCTTTCCTCTGTGCGTGTTAAGACGATTGTGTGGTGTTCTGTCTTTTAAAAATTAAGCCGAAGGTGAAGACGCCAATACAGGAAGTGTTGTGTTTTTGTTAATGCTTCCTTTTCAAGCACAATATGAATTTACGCTTCCGCGTTTTAGACGTTTATCATACAGTAGATGCTAAAACTAGTTCTTGTTCCTGCGTATCGTTCCGCGTTGCACGCGGCATTGTTTGTTGTTGCTCCTTAGTGACTCATTTCCCCCACCAAAAAAGTCGTCGTCGAGATATGTGGTAATAGTAATATTAGTATTAATAAAAATAACGTTTTCTTTCAATAGGGGTCTGTTTATTCTATAGCAGGTGAGGTGATCCTCATGACTCACGCTCCTCCAAAGGAAAGTCCCACGCAGAACAATAAAACGCACAGCCTTTCACTCTCAGTAACACAAGTAAACAAAGCTGGAATAAAAACCAGACAGTAGGTCAATGCCTTTATATAAATATGTTTTAATGGAAAGCATTGGCTTTTTAAAAGCGTTTCTTTTTTCCCTCTGGCTGTGTGGTTGCAGCTCAACTGACAGCTATTTATCGAAACCCAGACGTCCCCTATCTGTTCTGTGTGCATTAGAAACCAAAGGATGCATCAACAAGTCATGGTGTTTATCTGTCAGCAGAAACAGAAGAAAACCCTTCAGAAGAATGGAAAGAGGCGGATGGAGAGAAAACACACAAACAGTACAAAACATTTCTCAGAGTTCCCGACTCATTTAGCTTAAACCAATTCTTTTCTTCTACTTCAATTCTAACAAGTACCTTAATCCTCATGAAAGGATGAGATCACAGACTCTTATTGTTCACAAGTAAGAGTCAATGACTACTAATAATATAGCTTAGTTTTGGTGAAGGGTAAGATAATTGTAATGGAATAAAGACGGTCAACATGTCTGTTTAAAGTAGGCTAGATGTAATCTGATAGGCTGGCGTTGTATTCCTGTCAAACAGGATAGTATATATTATGACAGTTGTCTTCAGTCACTTTGTTCCATTCATTCATCTTCTAATCTGTTTTTTCCCTGTCTGAGTCAATGTTGTTAAAATTCTTCCATTGAGCCTCCAAAAAAACCAACAGCTTTGTGGAAGAAGCAGGACTATAGACGTTTGTTAAAGTCCCCCTTCAGTCATATTTTGATCTTTTTTTTTTAATTATCCCATTGCTCTCTTAATTAGGATTTTGCCATTTTTAGACAAAATTAAAAATAAATAAAAAACCCTGCCATTTTCTATAGTTTCTGCAGTGCGGCAGGAGTTCATCAGAAATACAGTTGTGCGTGAGACTGTTGGTATGCAGTGATACTTTCCTCATTTCCCATGATCCTTTTGTTTACACTCTCTCGCCAGCTTACAGCCCCTCATAAGTCCAACCTAACATTACTGGTGCAAAGCAATGACTAACAATATAGGAGCAATCCTGGCGTACAGTTTTGGTCCAGATGCCAGCTCGGATGAGGAAAACAAAGACGTTCATGGATCTATTTGTCTGCAAGTGGATGCATCACAATGGTGTTTCTTAAACCCACATTTTCCCATTGCCTCAATAATAATAATAATAATGGATTGGATTTATCTGCACTTTTCCAGACGCTCAAAGTTCTTACAATGTGTCCATTATTGATTTACTCTTCATTCATGTAACTACTGTTGTAGCCACAGCTGCCCTGGGGCAGACTGACAGAGGCATAGCTGGCGCCTATACGGTCCCTTCATCATCACCGGGACATTCATGCACTTTTGGTTTCTTCTTCTGACTGTTGTCATCCACTGCTTTTGGAGTTGGGGTATTCCCTCAATGCGCCTCTTTTATGTGGTATGACAAGCATTTCACCCAGCTCCTTGAGAAAAAGCCCCCCGTGCATTACTGACACCACCCAAATAGGCATAGAGGGTGGCAACATCCAGCATGTTGGACTAGAGAACCATGGGCCACATCTGTGTTACATGAATAGTTTCTTACCATTTGATCCAGTGTGTCCACACCTCATTTTGATTTGTTATAGTACTGGATCACTTCTGGTTTCTTCTTCTGATTGTTCTCATCCACTGCTTTGTTTTCATGCATGGTGCTCCAAAGGCACAAAAAACAAGATATTTTGAACATATATGGAGGAATAAATGATTAAATGTAATTTATTTCAAAGTTATGTTGTGTAAATACTGAGCCATATGAGAAATAACATAGAAAATGAATGTGGGTCATTTTGTACCCATGTTGCACATCAGAGTGGGAAGTGATACAAAAACAGTTTTTCTTTAAAAAGTAAGAAATGAAAAAATAAGATAATCATGGGTGATGGTCTAAAACAAGTTAATTGAGGAATACCTTGACTGTTGAATGATAATATTAATTTATTGCAAAGATATCAAAAATGAAAACTTTTGACCCATGTTGCGCATCAAAGGGTTAAGAAAACTGTCAAGCTGAGCGGAACCATAAGCAAAAAAAAAAAGTTTTTTTTTTGTTCTTTCTCATCAGTGAATCCCTCGTGGTTTAATTATTTTCTGTGTGGTAGTGAAGTCTGCTGTAGGGAAAGAGATACTAAACATGAAGTCATTAAAATGTACTAGAAGTGGGTTAGTAAAACTGCTTTGTGATAGTAAAAAATATGATGCTCCTCTATACACAAATGGTGTGTAACTCACAGAACCAGTACGGTGAGTTTGGTCTTTGAAAAGAAACATTAAGGATCATTGTAGTATGCTGCGTTTAAAGGAAAAGAATGTTACCGTGGCAACCATTAAATCCATGGATGTCCTGGCGTGACTGTCTGGTAAATGTGTAGAAATGACAAAAGCATTTCCTGGACTGATGTGTGAAAACAAAGGAAAGCAAAGCTCTTTATCAGGATGAACAGGCTGCAGCTTCAAATCTTCTTACCATCTGAGAAACCAGATTTCCTGTCTTGTTACCGGTATTTTTTTTTTTTTATCAGACTCCAGTCTGCTTAGCGGGAAAGAACCAGGAAGAGACCTACATTTTGAAAGTGTTTTATTGTTGATGAACTTGTTCTTCTTGTGTTTCACTTTGAACTCCGGCTGATGGATGGCAGGCGTGCTGCTTCATGTCAAAGTCTGGACTTTACAGCTCGCTTTCAGCAGGTCTCTTCACAGATCATTCTACTGTTTCTTGTAGTAGAATTAAAATGGGAAATTAGAAGTTCAGGACGGTGTTTCTTTAAATGCATTAACATCGTGAAGCAAAGAAACACAAAAAAGTAACTAAACATGGGTGCAGCTTTGTCTGATGGACAAGAATGTAGGAGTTTTATGTGTGAAAAAAAGATCTAAAAATAGTTTTGCTGTTTCAAAATCACAAGATGTTTAAATAAAGTGGGAAAGTGGTAACATTCAGAGGAATTGAGGAGGTTGTCACAATAATAAGGAACAGTAAAACCCCTGAAGATGGAAAGGATAAAACAATAACTTTTGTTTTTCTGAAATGAAAGAAGTCAAACTCCCACCAAAGCTTGAGCTTTTAGATTTTTTTTAAAGCTGCTTTGTCACAGTCAGCTGGATTTTACAACCAACACACAAACGATCATGCATCTATATATTGTGTTGTTTTTCCTCTTAAACATTGAATCTTTTGTGTGAAATTTGCCAAATATGACAAACTGTTGGCCTCTGATCAGCCTTGTTTTCCTGAGAGAAAAGCACGTTTTAAATGTTGCCTTTCCTGCACTGACATGACCGCTCGCATTGAGGAAAGTGTGGGTGGAAAAGTGCATCGGTCTCTACGAATGTGTGCCACCTTTACACGCATTTCCTGTTTTTCTCATGCTGTCAGAGCCATTTGTTTTTCATCAGTCCACGTTACAAAAACTCCTGCAGCTGTGCTATAACTTGTATTTCTTTCATCCCTGCTTTTTTTTTTTATGTCTAAGTATAGTTTTTTTTTTTCTCTCCTCACAGAGATGGAGACGTTCCCGCGCTGGAAAGCAAAGGTGTGCATTGACTCATGTTTTTTTTTCCTGATTGTTGCTCTCTGCTTTTGGGTGAGGTTGCATCCCGTGCTGCTGCTTCTTCTCTTTGGCCGTCCTGCTTTCCATCTGATTTGTGTGGCGGGGCAGCTTGTGCAGCAAACACGCCGCCTCTTTCAGCCTCAGTGGTTCACAGCTTTTTCTTCAACAGAAACTCAGTTCACTCTAAATGAAAAAGACACAAACTAAAATCTATTGTGTTTTGATAACAAAATGAGCCGCAGTTACTCTTATTTGCCAAAATGTTGGAGCTTTACCAGTTTGGATGGAGACTATTGTATTTATCTATTTGTTTGGTTGTTGTGGTGATGTACTTTGCCCGAGTATTTCCCATAGTCCCTCATGGTACACTTCAAGCGTGGGAATGCTGTGTACATGCAGTGGCTTCTCTGAAAGCGCAGTTGTAATTTGGGTAGCTTGTGTAGCTCTGTGGGTGGAGCAGCTGTCTGCTCATCAGTTGTTGGTGCTAAATGATTAAATATTAAGGTTGTGTATCTTTCTATCTCATATGTGGTGATATGACACAGACCCCGCAACCTTTTGGCTCTGGAGCCACATGCGGCTCTTTAACCCCTCCGTTATGGCTCTCTGGTTAAAGAAAAATGCAGTTTTTTAATTTGAAAAAGTACGGTTAAGTAGAAAGTAAGTAAGGAGGGCTGTAGAAAAAACTAACTCAAGCATTCTTGACATTTTAACAGATATTTGTGCGCCTTGCACCACAGAAAAACTATTGGACGTCAGAAAGCACAACCAGAATTAGGACACAGGGCAGATTTTTTTGGTTTTTGAACAAATTTCAGGATTCCAAGTGCACCTTATGGATTGAAAAATACAATAAGGGTCACTTAATTAGCTCTGATTTAATTTTGGTTAGAATTACACATTTCTGGCTGAGGTGCACCACAAAAGGTTAACTCAACTTAAAAAAAAAATCCCATTACAGATCCTATGTGAGACAGGAGTCCTTTATATTGAAAAGATTTCATGTGAACCCCTGTCAAAAGTTATAAACTATTTCATATTTTGAAAAAAGGCTTTCTTTTCATATTTATTTTGTTTATTTCCAACAAAAAGCAAAAATGTATTTATATTTATCATAATGGTAACATTAACATAAATACATGTAACAATAACATTACATAAATACATCTGAAGGGTGAAATACTACTTTGTGGCTCCTACCAAGTTGTAGTTGGTGAGAAACCAACCTGAGTGGCTCTTTATGTGTTGAACGTTGCAGATCCTTGACCTACTGTATCTAGATGTATATTATTTATTTGGCATCTAAAGCTGTAAATGAAAATGCCTTTTAACGGAGAAACGCATAAATCTGCCATTTCAGGTCTTTCATACTGTTTTGTTCTTTGTGGTAAAAAAAGATGGTGTCATTAATTTATTCAGGTTTTGTTTGAAGTGCTGTGAAAAAAAGGTTGTGTAATGCTTAGTGCACACATTCCTCATTGTAGTTCAGCTTTGGCCAATTGTAGAAGCCAGCTTGTGATTGGATGTCTGTCTGTTTGCATCACATGTACAGAAAAAGGCAAAGGCATTAAAGACTCAACGGGAAGAGAAAATGACAAAGGATTCTAGAAACTACTTATTATTTTCGACTTCTTGGATGTGTCAATAAGCTTTTATGCATTATGACCTACATGGTTTACTTTATTATTACAAAAAAGGAAGCTAAAGATTGTTTGTCAAATTACTCTACAAGGAATTTTCAAATCAAATCGAATAGTGCGTCATTTATTATAATTACTAAACAAACATTAGTATAATTATTCTTTTTTTTAACAAATTGGCAAATGTTTCAACAAGGCTTTTTGCCATTTGTGTTGCTGCGAGATTTGACCAGCAGGGGGCAGTGGTCACCCATCACCACCTCCAAAGCAGAGCACAGCTCTGTGTGGGTGCACACGCAGAGAAGCACATTTACAGAGATGGATGAAGATGATGTTGCAGGCGGATAGGCGATGGCAGCATCTGCTTGTTAGTTTAAGATAAAACTCTGCGGGCCCAAAAAGACGGCTCCATCCATTAACCAGCCCAGACACTCAGCCAGATGGCCCGGCCCATGGACTTCCAAAGCTGCAGGGAGGGAGAGGCTCCTCCGGATTCATATATTTGTGTAAAACGTGCCAAAGTGTTAGGGCATGCCACTCATCACAGGCTTCTTCAAACACTGCAGCTCCACTGTGAATGTAAATCTGCTTTGGTTCTTCAGCCGTACCAGGGTTTTTTTTCCCCCCACATTTTTTTTTTCTTTCTATGACTGGTACAAAAACATTCGAGGAAGAAAAAAACCTAGAAATGAAGCAGAACTAGGTTTTTGAGGGGCGCGCACATCTTCTTTTCCTGTAACCGTGTAGACAGTGTGTCATGAGTCATAAAACAAACAAGTGAAGTGTGAAAAGAAGTTCAGTTTCTGTGGGTTTCTTGCAAAAAACTGCATTAAAAAAGCAATGTGAGGATTTCCCTCTCTTTACTGGTCATTTTCTAAAATAATTTGTGTTTATATATATATAATATCTTCCTTTAACGTAACCATTTAGGCCTGCACGATATTAGAAAAATCTGCGATATGCGATATCAGTGTTTGAAACTGCGATGACGGTATGACTTGTGATAAATGGAAAAATAGAAAAGCAAAAATACCAATACATTTTGGTTTCAGTGTGAGTTTTATTCAAATAATTCAACACAACTTAAATTAACGTGCAAGTTTTATTCAAAAAGAAGAAAATATATTTACCATAGAACTTGCCAAAACTATGATGAATGATTACAAAAAATTTATATAGATGCCCAGGATTTAAATAGGTTGGTGTCTCCTACATTTCCATTTTACTGCAAGTGTTATTAAATAAGACAACATAACTTAAAATCCAAGTCTTTTTCAAAAAGGAGAAAAAGTTAAGACCTATAGCTGTGGCCAAAACATAAATGAACAATGAAGAAAAAAGATAGAGGCCCACAACTTAAACGTGACCTAGTATGAACTAGGGCTGCACGATATGAGGAAAACTTGCGATATTAGTAATCAATATTGCGGTAACGATATAATTTGCAGTAAATAAACAAATAGAAAAATAAACAAAAACATCATTCCCATTTCATTGCAACAGTTTAAAAATTATACTCCAAATGACCCTCGTCGACACGGGGGACAAACATCTAACATAATACCCCTCCATCCGATTGGTCAACAATGGGAAGGCGTCCATCTGATTGGTCAAAGCATAAAGGGATTTATTTGATTCGTTAAATGCTTCAAGCTGCTAGAAGATTGTTTTAACACATTTTGGGTTTGCGATTTATTGCGATATTCGCCGTCTTTTGCGATATGCATATTGCAGAGCTGGATATTGCGATAACGATAAATTTGCGGTATATTGTGCAGGCCTATAACCATTCAACTGTTGGGTTAGTTTTCATAAGCACAGCAGTAATGGTGTTAGATCGACTAAGAACACTATTTACTCTCCTTGAGTAATAGGAACGCATTTGGCGGTTCGTACGTCTTGTCAGTAGATCTTAGATGTGAAGTTTACTGCTCTCATATGTCAACCCGTTTTGCAGATAACCTGTCAGAGAGTGACAGCAACGGTTCAGGTGAGCACATTTACAAAGCAGGTAAATCCTTCTTTATTCCCGCGCTTGTTTCAGGTCAGGTCTCTGATATATGGATTTACTTAACAGACAACCCTGGTACATCCACTGAGGACAGCTCAGAGGAAGACGACGACGACGACGACGAGGAGGAGGAAGAAGAAGAGGAGGAGGAGGAGGGTTCTGGTGAGAGAATCTCCTTGACATGCTTCATCACGACCCTTATTGTAAAGCAATAATTTGACATTAAAGGAAATTAAAAAACTGTGTTTTTTAAGGACATTTGAAACTACAGCTTTTACCTCTGGAATAAGAAAACTCAGCTGTGATGACTCCAAGGCGTTTAAAACCAAACATGTGTCTGCTGTCAGCTGTTGGTTATTTATTTACTCGCAATCGGATGTCTGTGGTGTCATAGAAAAGTCAAAAAAACCAATTCAGCTTTAGCTTCTGGAGATTTTCATAATCAAGAGAGTCTCAAGTTTTGTGGATTGTAGATACATGCAAGCTGTTAATCGTTGACAGCTTTTACTTTTTCACTACATTTTCTAATGTTTATAAATTGATAACCTCCGTCATTGTGTTGATAAAGCAGGTTGTAGCTTTTCTATAATTTATTTTTTGGATTAAACAGGCACTGCCCACCTTTTGACCAAATTTTTTGGTTTCAAGAGATTCATAAAATATTGCCTTGTCCTCATCTATTTATGCTGATAAATGGCAGTGATGTCTGGTTTTATTTTTTTTAAATTTTCTTCTTCTTCTGTAATTTAGAAACTTGTACACAAATAATGACTTAATGGTTTGTTTAATGTCCCACTCCAGTCATCTTTAGTAAAGGCGTGCCCAGTGTTCCTTTTAATTATGATAGTCGTTTTTAGGCAATATTAAAAAAAAGAACTGTTGTCTCTGCTGATATCCCATCATCCCTTAGTTTACACCCTCTCCTGCTAGCCTACATAACATGTTAAAAACTCCAAAAACACGATTTTCATTGAAGTGGGTCTTTAATCATTTTTCACTTTTTCATTTCAAAAAAAGAAGAGCTTTGTTTATATCCTACTATTTATAATGTTGCATCTTGAAGTCCTTGAGAAGAACTTATGTAAAAATTCTCCTCTGTAGATGAATTTCAAAGATGCTCTCACTAGAAGGCATAAACCTTCAGATGTGCAACTATTATCCAGCAGGCACGCAGAGCCAGAATCTTCCATGACTGCCTGCTAGCAGCTTTTCAGCCTGTCTGCTCTCACTGATCCAACTCTCCCAGTGCGACCCGAGAACCGATTTAAGCGTTAAATCAAAGAAATACCGCTGTTGGCGTCATATTGATTCACGGCGCATTAAAAACAAACCTGCAGCTCTGCAGATCTCCATGCAGACACACAGCTGAGTCACAGCTGGATAGAAAGATGGGAAGAAAGATTCAAGCCTGTAAATAGAAGACAATTATTGTATAAAGAGCAGAGAGTTAGTTTTATTTTAGATTTGAGGGTGTTTATTTTTCCTCATCTAGCTCTGTAACCCTTGTGCTATCCTAGGCAATTTATCATTGGGACTGGGGTCATCTAGACCCACTAGACAGTGCTCTGAACCTTTTTTCTTCAATGATTTGTGATCTTCACTGCTGTCCATGGATTACATGAAATCTTTCCACCTTTATCCACCTTTGTCATGGTGGGAGAACACGTCAATGTAAGGGTGGGGTCATAGGATAGCACACGGGTTGATATAAACAACTGTCATTCAAGATTTTTCAGAGATATTCAGCATTATTTGAAAGCTCTTTAAAAAAAAAGCTTTAACCTTTAGGAATTTAAAGCTACGTCGCAGTTTCAGCTAATGAGACAAAATGGTATATTAAATTATTTGGTCTTTTTTTCCACTTTTAAATGTAAATTTTGATTGTGTCTTGGTTGTAAAACTGCAGGTTTGCTACATGTTCACTTATTGATGATCTAAATAGATTCAGTTTAAAGCAAAAATTAAACAGTTGCTTATCGTACATCTGTCCTTTCATTGTTGTTTTTTCTAACGAACAACAGTAGATTTAGTTTCGTAGTCAAGCAATAGTTACAGGCATTAATATTATTTCAATTTCTTGACTCCTTTCTTTTAACTTTTCTTTTAGGGCATAAAGAAGTGAACGGAGAAGAATCAGGTGAGAGTTTTGTTTATCCTATGTTAACCAGATGTTTAAATAGAATTTAGAAAAGACAAAAGTCTCTTTTATTTCCACATCCTTTTGTAAAATTAAGAAATCTTTTATTCGTAAACTTTTATTTTCTTGGTGTTAAAGTCACAACTGAAAATAACCTGGGTTATTATGAAATAGAAATGCTTTTCTCTAACTTCGTTCGGTTTTCACAGAATCCTCCCTCCCAAAAGAACTTTTTAATTTGGTTCAGATTTATGGGCCTTTTCAATGCCGCCCTCAAATTCTTCTGTGGCATTGAGGCCGCTGCTTTCTGATGGTCCTGGACCAAACCAATCTGACTTTTTATGGGGGTTGAAGAAGTGGTTGGTGTTAATTTTTATTTTATTTGTTTTGATACTGTGTCATTTGGTGTTTTTCCATCTCTGGAACACAGAAACATCCCTTATCATAGTGCGACCCTATGCTTTTTGAAATTGAATTTTCTTCTGTTTCTTTTACATTTCTTGGAGTGTCTGTTAAGTTGGCGGGGTTGAAGGTCCTTTTGTAAAATGTTAATTAAGTAAATGTCAATTTGGCTGTCCTTAAAACGATGGGTTATTAGTTCAATCTTCTAGAATAAAACCCCTTCTGATTGAAAAAAAAACAAACAGAAAAAATTTAGAGAGACTTCTTATACAGAAAAATCTTAATAATGACCTAACTTTGTTGTCAGACATTAAGACAGTGTGTATTTTATATGCAATCTGTTGTTCAAATTCGCCAATTGAATTTCTCTAGGAGTGCTTGAACATAAAGATGATGGATTCAAAGTCTTATCCCTTTTTCTCTACAGAAAACCAAAAGGCCAGTGCAGAGGAGTCTGGGAGCAGTAAGTTGTGCGGTGAAAACCGGTTGAGTTACCATGTCTAGGAGTTTTCGTTGAGAAGTGGTCGCCTTAGGGAATCTGCATCTCAAAAATCATTCATGTATATGTGATGTTATCACACTTGAATACCTTTTTGGTTTAAATAATATGTTGACTCTGAATTTAAGCCGTTTTGTCCTGCAGGAGCAGCAGATTCTCCTCAGACAGAGGCTCTGAATGGGAAAGGTGAGCACTTTTATGAACAAGTCTCAGTGATGGAGAACTGTTGATAACGCATTTTCTGTTTTTATGTGTTGTTACAGAGGCCAGTTACAAGTTATACTGTGAAAAATGTAAAGCCATCCAGAAGGTGAGCTCACGACCATTTTACTTTGTGAAAAGTGCTTTTTAAAATCATTTTAGTCTTTTAATTTAGTAGTAAGTGTTTGAATTTTGCAGAAAGGCCTGAATAAGCTTCAAACGATTTATGAAAAAGGGCCAAACGAGTCAAAATAACTGTATGTGCTTTATACAGACCCATGGAAGTGAGCTTGTTACCCCCCGCAGGATCTCAAGGGGACGGCTGCAGTAAGTGTGACATAGCGTTTCTGCAGCAGATCTATGCTGATGAATGCTCAGCATCGGTGACTCAGCGTTGTGTCTCAGGGTGCAGCTGGAAGCAGACGTCTCGTACGAGTGTTCCGCCACTGGCCTGGTTTTTGAAGCAACCGAGCCGGTCCTGGTGCGGTACTCCATCTTGTCGTGGTCCAAGTTTGCTGGGTTCCTGGGGAATTCCTGGAAATTTGCCGGACCCATCTTCAATGTGGAAACTGTGAAGAAAGACGCCAGTGTGCTCAAATCCATCCAGTTCCCTCACTGCGTCTGCCTGGCTCGTAAGTCCAACGAAGGGTCCTCAGATGTGTCTGTTTTCTCTCTTCAACTGACATGTCTAGTTCAAAAACAGCTGCATAAAGATTCTCTATTTCCCCCAAAGATCCAGAAAATGAGATGACCTTTGGCATCCTGCACGTAAAGGGAAACCGTCCACTCATTGAGCCAACTGTGGACCACTCGGGCAGCCATGTTAAGTGGAATGTGACGTCCCTGTCCCCTGTGGGTCCCATCATTCAGACTCCCCAGCCCGTGGACCGCCATGGGGTGGTTCTGGTTTACAAACAGCTTGGCAGCTCCCCGCACAACTACAGCTTCCACATCTACTTGGCCACAAACAGCGCGTCTGACATCAAGGTGAGAGCTAAAAGGCGGTGAATAATCTGTGTCTGCAATGGTTCTCACATACTCTTCTTAAAATGTCATTTGAAACGCTTAAGTTTCAGGATCCTGTTTTGTATATACAACAAGGTACTGGCACACTGGGCATTCAAGAACACACTAAACGCGGGTTCTTGAACGCACATTTAGCCCATGGTGTTTACAATGGACAAGCAGAGAGGGGCTTCTGCTTCTTTTTCTACTGTTTACTAGATAGATAGACATGGACAACTTTATTTATCCATTTGGGAGGTTCCCGCATGGAAATTGACATCTCCATCGCATACAGCACTGGTTGACATACATATAGGAAAAAGGAAAAAGCAGCACAGTGACTAGAAACCACCTACCACCTGCCACCTGCAGGTGTACATGGTGGATACAAAACGTTGAAGTGGTACAAACCCTGTGAATCTTGCTTTCAGGCTTTTTCTTTCACAGCTCTATTCTTATATTTTAAAGTCTTGGTGTCGAAAAATTCCGGCCAGACACAAACTACAATTATTAATTTCTCCTCCATGATTGATTTTTAAATGTTTGTCCCTTCTGTGAGGTAAAAGGGACGTCATCTATACGTCACTACCAAATCCATGACCTGGTTTAACATGCAATGCATATACAATAGCCAGGCGTTCTGTACGTAGAGCCCGAAAACGGTCTTAAACACTTGTGTAGCTACTCGTTAACGTGATATTTTTGAACGTGGAAGCCTAAAACACGTTTACGTAAACTTTTCATTGGAACACAGCTGGAACGCGTGTTTCTGAGGGAGATGAGAACATGGCTTCAGATGAGAGTCAGCGTCTTTTAAAATCACTCTTTAGTCTTTGAACACCGGAGCTGTCGTCAGCGACAGCAAACTAACACACGCTCCTTAAATTACCGTAACTCTTAGACAGAATTAACGTAATTCCAACAGACTGAAATGGAGAAAAGCGTCTTTGCGCCCGATATGTGCAATATACATAATGTGCCAGCAGTAAACGCTTTACTGCTGTAACGTTTTGCATATCGGTGCTTTTCTCTGTGGCAGAATCCATTAGTATTACGTTATTGGGTAAAAGGTTGGAGAGTTGCGGTGGTCAACACTGGGGCTAAGGCTTTAATGCAATAAGTTCATCTCTGACTGTAAATTACAATCCTCACAACTGACTTTCCCCATATTTCTGGGATGTAACGGTGACAAACTCATCTTTATCTGCCCTGACACACACTAGAAAGTTGCTAAGTTTGTAGATATGTCTGATTTCTTCAAACTTTAATTATAAAATCCACCAAACAAGAGGCAATGGCAGATCAAGCAGCTGGCCCTGCTGCTGGTCCTACAAAACACACATTCCTTCATTCCAAAGGAAAAGAAATCAACTTTCATAAACTATGGCATTTACTGTCGATGATCATTGCAACAATGAAATGATCTACCAAAAATACGTTGCCAGAAAAAAGTTCTTGGGGATTTTCTCCCGAAAACTTTTATTAATTGACTTTGTTTTTGTTGAATCTTAGACTAAAACAAAACATTCCACTCATGAGACCATCACCAATTTTGTCAGGACTTCAAAACTCCAGCAAAATGCCTCATCTTTGAAATAAAGTATGAAAGTGAGAAAGGGGGAAAAAAAGACGAATCTTTCTTTCATTTTTAATTGCACTAACTTCCTCTTTTCCAGCCAGCAATCACTATTACCGGACCTGCGTGATGGGAATTATGATAGTAGCCAGTAGGTTCTGGAAGCAGATTAGCCCACATAGTTTTAAGGACAGCCTCAAGTTGGTGACTGTAAACCACAGTATTTGAGAACTAGACAGAGTGACCCCTCCCCCTCACATTTCAAACAGAAAGTACTTGTTGGTTCCAAGAAGCTAAATTCCCATAGACTTCTATTGAGAAATAAACAGCTATTTCTCTGTCATTCTTTTGGTCAAAATCACCACTCTTGCTCTGCTTACCTTTTTTTTAAGTTCTTGTTAATCATTACTTTTTTGTTCTTGATATTATTTCTGTACTGCAAGTTATTTAAGTTATAAACTGACCAATCAGATGCCTCAATAAAAGAATGCTGTCTCACGTTTGAAGCGTTTGATTGACAGATTCCAAAGACCCCACTATAAAGTCGTAGGGGTGTGGCCCTCCAACAAGCTCACTCCTGGTTGTCGAGAGTGGTTGCCATATAAACGTTGACTCAGAACGACTTGGACCAATCGCTGCTTACTGACTATTTCTGGTTCCAACATGGCGACGTCCTTATAGCAGAAAAATGGTGACTAAACTGACTTCATTTCATTGGATCTTCTCTTATACAGTGATCCCTCGTTTATCGCGGGAGTTGAGTTCCAAAAAAAACACGTGAAGAGTGAAATCCGTGAAGTCGTCAGCTTTTTTTAATTATTATTATTATTTTACAATGCAAAACCGAACTATAGAATGAAATCAAAAATCAAAATCTGTTTTAAAGCCCAAAATTTGTTTAAAACAATAATTTTAATATAGTAATACAAGGTTAGAAACATTGTCACTCGCGTATTTCACAGTCCCAGCTGTGCCTCTTCGTCCTGACTCCGCTCCGCTGTAGCTTCTGTTTCTACTGAAGGCGCAGGAGTCTTTCTCCAAGAGAAGAACATTGTTATGGGTAGTTGTTGGCGCTTTCTTGTTCTGAGCAAGAAGATTTTTATAAACGCATATGCCACCTTCGATTATATTTGAGAACTGCAATGAACGACTCATCAAAGGGTCCCATTCTTGTGCCGTGCGCTGAAGTTCAGTGGCCAGTCTCTGTGGTTGCTAAGCGACCAAGTGTCAGTCTGTCCTCCTCTTTATCAACACGTGTGTCTTCTTCTTCCTCTTCTCCCTCATCCTGGCTTGGTGGCTTTGTCATTTCTGCCAGGTCTTCGTCTGTCAGTTGTTGTGTGTGTATAGATCAGGGCATTCATTTCATCAGCAGTCATGTCATTAAAGCCGTCACCTTCAAGCTGTTTGGCTAGCTAGATTCACAGCCGTATCCACTGCAGTGTGATGGAGTTCGTCAGGAGAGACTCCGGTTGAGTTTTGCACTGCCTCAGGCCACAGATTTTTCCAGCAGGCATTCAAAGTTTCAAATTTCATCTCCCGAATGGCCCTCTGAATATTTTGTAAAAATATCCGCACTGCAAAAAAAACGGTGAAGCAGCGAAGCCGTGAAAGATGAAACGCGATATAGCGAGGGATCACTGTATAGTCAATGCTGTATACGGCTGAGATCACTCAGTCTGATAGCAGATGAGTGGGCTTTAAAGAAAGCAGCTGATCAGTCAATACTCACCACAGGCTTCCTAAAAACACAATAGTGAATTTTCTCATTTTTGTACCTTGAACTTTTCCACATCAGCTGACCTCGTGACTCATCCCTTCCTCAGTGTGGTCCTTCTTTTCCTGGCTTTGACCAACTGACTGACTTAACTCTCACCCATCTCTGTGTGAATCAGGATATAGCCAAACAGGTGCGGGCTTGCAAAAATCGGTACATCAAGATAGATAAGCCCCCCACGTGTAAACTGGATGAAGGGACTTATCGCCTCCTGAGCGAGCCAGAAGGGGACATCAAACCTCAGGTGTGTCTTCTCATCCCACTCTTCTCCTCTGACTGCTTTAACTTTTGTTTAACTCCGGACATACTTTTTTTTTTTCTTAATGCAGGAGTTGAACTTCACTCTCGCAGTGACAAAGATGAAGGGCTACTTTGAAGCTTTCTTTGAGCAGCCGCCTCCTTTTAAATTGTCCCTGATAGAAACGAACACAGAAGAGACTGTGTGGTCTGCGACCATCAGAGAAGGTACCAGCATCAGCATGATCAACCTGGTGTTTCTAATTGGTCTTCCATCCAACCCTGCTGGGCTTCCAAAGAGTGTGACTGTGTACACAGAGGCAAGAAGTGGACTGGGATCAACTTTCTCTGCTCAGCATGCACATGTCCTTGCCGGTCAAACTGTAGTCTGTCAAAGCCTCTGCTGCTGCTTTGACACAACTTTTGAAAAAATCTACAGAAGACGACAGCTTGGAAAATGCCTTAAACATCAGTGACAGCAAGGCATGAATTTTTCTTTTATCACTGGTGGTTTGTATAAGTTAAGCTGACAGAGAATAAGACAGAGCGGTCAAATGCTGTCTGTGGTTTCTTTCATTATATATCAACAAACCACACTGACATGCTCGATCCTGACTGATCTCTGAGTCTCAGCAGAGATGGATCTGGATGCTACTTGGAGACCAATTAGGAATGCCTTGTTAGATTGTTGTAAATCAACGGTAACCTTGAGCATTTTTGGGTGGCTGCAACATTGAGTTTTGTTAGAAATATGATTTTTACCATATTTTCCACACTATTGGACGTCACTGAATGGTCTATTTATAACTTATTCATATATAAGGCGCACCAAACTATAAGACACATTAAGCAACACTAAAGAGTCAGAGATATATCAGATAGTCTTTATTACCTGTCTTCATAGTAACTCTTGAACTTGTTTGCAATATGTCAAAAAACAGGCTGACACTGCTAAAACAAACGTTACTGTGACTCCCCAACCTTGTTAGTAACGCATAAAAAACATACCGTAGTCCGACTCTGTCTCCTATTAATAAAAAAAAGAATAGCACAAGTACCTCTCGAAATCGCCTCCACATCAGTAAACTTGAGTTAACTAGCGTGACCAGAATTAATCCATAAATAAGGCTCTCCAGATTATGAAGCGCATTGTCTTTTTGAAAAAAGCTATTTAATGCACCTTATAGTGCGAAAAATATGGTATTAGTATTTGTGATCCTACCCATGGACTACAATGACTAAACAGTTAAACTTGGCACCTTCGCAGAAATGTTGGATGTTTAGTTTTTGTCCCTGTACAAATAAACTAATGCAGATACATTTGGAAACGAGCAGTAGAGGGCAGCAACAAAGGTAACGGTATATAATGTCATCAAAATATATATATGTCTATGGTAACAACTTGTATGATATTTCACAGTTGATGACCAAGACTCACAGTATGTAGTCCATGTGACCTGCACAAAAGAAGTGTGTAGATTCTCTCTGACCAAGTTTTCTTTAACCAAAAAAAGACAAAAACACATCTGCCAAAACCAAACTAATTTAAAGCTGCTGTGCCCAACATTTTTCTTAATATCTGCAATTTAATTATCGGTGTATTTGAGTTACTTTTGTGCTTTCTGCATTTCATGTCAAATTCAGAATGTTTACTTAAGATGAAACGCAAAAAAGTTCTTAACAAAGACAACAAACCTGCTTTTTTCACACCATGTTGTAGAAAGCTTTATATATATATATCAGTGACGTGCAGTCAGGAGAGGCAGGTGAGGCTGTGCCTCACCTGTCATTATGGGAAGAAAAGAGAAAAAATAAATTCACTTATTATATTCAATCAGTAATTTGTGCTTTGCAGTCATTTTCCATTTAACTGTACCATTTTTGGGTGTTTTTTCTTTTCAAAATCGCTGAATTTCCGCATTTGACGTGCGATGAGGCACCAGCCCGCTGAGCCTCACCTTGGATTGCGCAATACCTATGTAGTCAGACGGTACTGCTGTCTCTCTGTATATCAGTTCAATCACTCGTACTATATGAGCTGAGTTTGCATAATTTAGCAGATGTATATGATGTACAGTGTTTGTTTTTATAAATAACTGTATGTGAGGGACGTGTTTCTTGTGCTGAGCGCTAAACGCCGGCGAAAAAGCTGCTGGGTGAGGCCAGAAGTTCTCGTGCCTCATGTTAGGGGGCGCCAGTGAGCCCTGAGATTATGACGCTAAAAAATACTAGAAGAAGTGATAGCAAGCGGCAAGTCATTTTCTTCAGAAGGAGCGGCGTATGGACTTTATTTACAAGTAAAGGTAAGACGATAATAACGTTTGTGATTTTTTCTATGCTGCAGTTTGTATATGAAAAAAAACATGTTGAAATGATATTTTAAACAAAACACGTTAACTGTTGTCAATCAAATGGTGAATAAGTTACTCATTATGGTTCATATGTTTGTAAATCTGACTGATGACGTCAGTGCCTCACCAGCCATTAACCTCACCGCACGTCACTGATATATATATATTCATTTTTGAACTATCTAACTTTACTGTCATTGTCTTCATGTCAGCTGTTTTCTGCTCTCAGGTGATTGTGTCGACCACACTGATAAGAAGCCAAGGAAGCGGACAATCTGTATGTATCCTGTTTGCAGCCAGACTAACACTTTTCGTTATCCCTTTAGCTTAATCATGTTGACTGATGACGCTGTAATCTCCTTCTTTCAGCAGACAGAAAGAGGAGCAGCAGCCCATCAGAAGAAGAAGACAACTTTAAAAAACCTAGATGGGAGGATCATCCAGGTCACCTCTACTGTTTTTTTCTCTCTCAATTACTTGAGTGTTATTTTTTCTAATGAAAGTTTGTCCAGCACTAGACTAAAACTAAAACTAAGCTCCTGATGGTGTTTCTGCTTCTCCAGATGGTGTTAATCCAGTGGTGACTCAGGACCAGAGCATGTCAGAGAGGCAGCTGCTGCTGGTGGCCAATCAGCTCGGGAAGGAGTGGAAACAGGTGGCCATCTTTCTTGACTGGACCTCTAAGGAGCTGGACAACATTCAGGCAGGGGAGAAAGACGTGGTGATGCAGAAGCATAAGATGCTGGTGGGGTGGAAGAACAGAAGAAGGCCTGGAGAAGCTACAGCCTACCACCTGTGGGATAGCATTAAAGGCCTTGACTTACCAAATGAGGTTTATCAGATACTACAAGGTAAAGCACAACAAATGAGCATAACCCTAAACGTGTGTAGAATCCATTTGTGTTTAGTATTAAAGGAAGGAATTCTGCTCTGATGTTTAGCTGCAGAGCTACAGGACCGCTGGACACAAGCATCAAGTGTTGAAAACCCAAACTTGCTATAAATTCAGATAATCAGCTGTCATTGTTATTATTATTTTTTTATTGGCGTGTCACATGATGTTGCCTTGATCAACTCAAGAAACCCCAAACCATGACACTGCCTTCCCATGGACAGCCGTTTGTTTGGGGTTACGTCACACTGAAAGAGGAAGCTGAGAAAAGTTTCTCTTTGTTTTGAAATCTCTTTCATAGCTTCATTCCGGCCGGTTTCGTTTTCCTAGCCAATTTGAAAAAAAGGTCCCTGAAAAACATGCCGCTGCCGCTGCATCCTGGTGTGAGACAAACAAAGACGCTCAGGTTTGGGTCTTCTGCAGAATTTTCCCCAAAGACTGTAAAAACAGTGGACGAATCCAGGTGTGACGTCACCCATAGAAAAGGCCTTACCCCCAGCTCTAGCAAAACCAGACCAAATCCCTCACCATTGCTTCTTGATACGGGCGCCGCCATGTTGAAACCAGTTGACAGTGATTGGTCCGAGTCGCTCTAAGTCATCGTATCTATGGCAACTATTGTTGCCAAACAGAAGTGACCTTATTGTGAGTCCCCACCTCTTTCCATGCCTCTACCTCTTGAACGCTGCGTTTCCACTGACTATAAAATTGGCAAAATAGGATTTGTGATACTAAATTCGCCTAATGGAAAAAAAAACCTCATTTATCGTAAAAAGGTTTTTGCGCTTGAAGGATGGGGTTTTGAGGCGTATTGAAATGGAAATATTTCGCAAAACTGCAAAGGAAACACTTTTATGGAATTAAATGAGTCACTTGACCAACAACTTTGCACAGGTAGACAGTTTGCACCCATTTCTTAACCCGCTCATGCCGCATGGTAGCCGCAGCCCGTCCCGGCTACTGTTGAAGGAGGGATACAGCCCAGACAGGGCGCCAGCCTGCGGTCGCTCCACTGGATACCGGCTGTTGTTTTTTAAAACGCTTTTCAAAGAATTGCGAAACAAGACGGAAAGGGCCTTCACAGATGGCATGGATGAAGTCTGCTGCCATTGTTTACCCAAAATCTGTCAATCAAACGCCTCAGACGTTCAACTATAGACACACATGCTTTTAATGAATCGGAGTGGTCCGGTAATTACTTGAATACAATTTGCGATAAAGAAAAAATATCTTTAAAAAATTGTTATTAGAAAGAAGATGTAAAGAAAAAGGCAGCACATCAAGAATGGTCATGAGAAATAAAAGGACTGAGTAATAATTGTCTTTTTTTTTGGCTTCTTGAAACAATCAGGTACTTCCTGTTTGGGAACACGAGAGGGGAGGGGTTTAGCTGTCCATTGTTGTTACACTCTATAATTTTCCCTTATGGCCAAAACGTTTGGTTTTAGTCTCATCCAAACAGACTGCCTTCTTTTATTTGTCCCGGGACACTCCTGGACTCTTTCTGGTCAACTCCAAGCATGTTTTCTGCTTTGAAGAAAAGAATAACCAGAAGCTTTGTTCTAACCACTTTTCCATAAAATGTAAAGGAATAGAAGAGCAAATGAAGCTTTTTTAAGGTATAGTTTCTCCATCACGTCCGACTCATTCTTAACGCATGTCAAGTCGTTTGGCCACATGTCGAAAATCCATCCGCTGCTTTCCTAAAGTGGCTACAACGACCGCTAAATGAACGGGCCACAGTTAGCAAAGAATAAAAAAATTAAACATATTTGGAAAGCTTTTTTTTCTCAAAAAAGAGCCAGAAGAAAATCATTTGACTTCAAAATAAAAGAAAGCTTCATTTAACAGAAAAACACCAGGAGTCTTTACTCCAAATATGGACCTATTGAGGCAGTTGTTCCCACGCACCACAATAATAATAATAATAATAAAGCATAATAATCAGCAACAGGCTGTTGTTGGGATGTAGTAATAGGGATATTGCTAATAAAGTTGGTGGATAAACATTTTTATTATAAATGGAAAATACCAGTTTCAGCGACTGTTTTTTCATTTATTAGTTGCACCTTAAAAATCAGATGAGGCTGAAATTGGAATCCGATTTTTTCTTTTCTTTTTTACTTCCACTTAAACAGTTATAGGTTAATGGAAAATCTAAGTCACATTATAATGGTTCCTACTCAAAATCTAGTTTGTAACGTTTAAGCCAGCTGCAGATATTTTACAGAGGATAAAGATAAACGTTACCCTCAAAAGGTAAGGGAAACTGGAGGCCAAAAAACAAACAAATCGGATACCAACTTTAGCCTCGCTCAGGCCGGTTGTCTGATATTAAACCGGTCCGTGGCATGAAAGAGATTTACTGCAGAGGCTCAAGGCAAGTACAGTAATGGCATCTTCTTTTCTTGTCTGTTTTCAGGTATGGACAGCCGAATAAGATAGCGAAAGCCTATAAACTCCATGAACTGCTGCTTAACCTCAGGAGTGCTGCAAAGCAGAGCCCACCTGTGGACCAAACATCCTTTTTTCTCTTTAGGTTGGACTTTTTACACATGAATGAATGAGTGAAGAGTTTTTCAGGGGGAAAAAACAACTGACTTTACTTTGACGTGGCATTTTTCATTCCGATCATGTTAGAGTGAGGTATTTTGTTTCTGTAATGACTACAGAATAGGGACATGTGTGTGACGGTACCTTTGTGTGACCAGGTTAGAAACCTGATCTTCTGGAAGTCAGAGGTCATTTGAAATAATCCGTAGCTAATAATGTAGCCCTCCTGCAACAGGAAAGGTTTGTAAGAATCCAATCAGGGAATATCATTTTGCTTTCAGATTTTGGCAAAGTTTTAGTCAAACAAAACAAAAAAAGATGTTTATGTGATAATTTTCCTAAAATAGACTGAATTGAAGCACTATTTTATGTCTGAACTTTTGGTCTATTTGGACCAATATTAATGCTGCACATCTTGTTATATAGAAATCCTTTTTTACGTCTGTAGATTATTTTTTTAAACTGCTTTTTGTGCGTACATGTATTTTGTTTAATACTTTTGTTAAAGATGATTAAGCTTCAAGAGGTTTAAATTAGGGGTTTTCATGTTTTGACTTGAATCAGGAAGTGTTTCCTGCTCCTGCCATCACTAAAATGCACACCTTTGGTTTGTAAACTATAATAATGTATATTATAGAGTAAAATGAAAATGCATTCGATTTTGTATTGATCTTCACTAATACTGGAAATTGTCCAGTTTTCCAATAAACTTTTATATCTTTAGAAACAAACTGAGTTCTCAATTCTGGAAAAACTCAGTACTTTTCTAAAACCACTAACACAAAAAAGCATTAGAAAAGAAAGAATGTGTAGTTTGGGATCTTCCAAGCAAATATTAGGTTCACTTCTGAAAGATCGAATTCTTTTTTTTTGTCAGAGTAAAGTTTTTTTTTTTAGTGTTCTTAAAGCAGCAAAGAAAAACCAAATGAAGGCTTCTTAAAAAAACATTTAGTTGAGTTAAAACCCTACCAAAGGGAAGTTTGAACTCTGCAGAAAATTAAATCAAAATGTTGAAAAACAAAGCTCTAGCAGAAGCTGGCATAGAAAGGGTTTTACTCTGAGGTGAATCTCAGTTTTCTGCCAATCTCTGTGAACCTTTTACTCTCCTTTTTTATATTTAATACCATAATTTCCAATTTGTGCAGTCTAGCTAATTTTGTGCCTTTTTTATGGTTCCCTTTAAAAAAAAAAAAAACATGCATGCAGAACCACTTTGGCATTATCGTTTTACAATGTAAGAAAGAATTCAGGGAAAAGGGTCCACTCACAGTTTGCTATGAACCTTTTTGCATCATCTTTGATGTTTTGCTCTAGTATTTTACATGATACTTTTTTTATTTTTCTGTATTTTATTCCTTTTTTTCCTCATCCTGTGGTGCTACAACCTTACTTGTCCTAGCTATTCTCAAACGGGTCGGTTGTGTGTAGCATTGTTTATAAGTTGTTCAACTGTACCGCTTGATTCCAATTCAACTTTTCCCGGAAAAAAATAAACATCTCTGCAATGAAACCAGTTTTTGCACTGTGTTTAATACAAACGCATCGTTCTGAACATTCGAACAACATTACAGTCCAATTAGTATAATTGGATTTCCATCAAGTTTTCCCAAAAGAAAACAAAACTTTAGGTCACAAAAACAAATGTTTTCATGAAAGACAGTAAAAAATACATTGCATGCCATCCAATAAATACATTCATAAATAGATTTTAAATAAATAAATAATACTTTTAAGTAACTATTTGAATACATTCATCCACAGATTTCTGTCAGCTGAAGATCTGACAGAGCAGCAGACACTTTTGCAGCTCGGTTGGTGCAAAGCACCACACAGGGAGTAGTTGTGATGGTAGTGAATTATTGTTACGGCTTAGTAAATTTGGGGAGTGGAGCGATTGCAGTGCTGATTGGATCGATGGCTTTGTTCTGGAGGCTTTGAGGCATTTACTTCCTGTGGTCTCCGGAGGAGATGTAGCCCAGAGCTCGATTGATGGTGATGGAACGCACGTGGAGGCCTTTCATCATCTTGCACATCTTCTGCCGGTTTCTGAAAGAGGTGTTTGGCCACAGATTCTTAGAATCCTGTGGAGAAAAGCAACAAAAAAGGTAAATTTTACAAGAAAAAGTCCCAATTTGAAAAAACAAAACAAAAAACTAGTCTTTCCAGGAATTATGAGAAATTGTGTTAGGGACTCAAAGTTGAAACAAAAGAATAAGAAAATTACCTCCAAGGAGTTGATCTCCCCATTTGCTGTCAGGGAACAATCCTGGACAATCCAAAGAAGATTTAGTCAGCCAACTTCCATATTTTCTTTCTGAAAACATTCTCTAAACACCACTGCTTTCACTCTCAGTATCTATGAGTGAGCCAAACAAACTCACCCTCCTCAGGTTCTGTATTATTGTCAGAGTGTGGTTTAAAGGAGGAATCTCAATCTCGGGTCGGGAGAGGTCAGATTTGAGGTAGGACTGCATAGCTGCATCATAGTAGACCAGGTCTTTCATGATGTTCCTCATGCATTCGCTCTGTGGGTACAAACAAAACACATACATCAGGGCTTGCTTGTTTTTTTTTTTTTTTTGGAAGAAACCACTTCCACTAATAAGATCTTACCTCACTGAAAGATGAATTTCTTTGCACACTGCAGCTGGAACTCTGCATGAAAGGACAAGTTTGAAGTTATTTTCTTTCTGAAGATAAAAACCAATATTTGCCTCCAGTTTCCTAAATTTGGAATGGAGTCGTTCATTTGACATACTGGAAAAACTAGTTTTACGTTCAATTATTTGAAACTTTCAAATAAATAAATAAAATATGAAAAATAGTCACCTCGGTGGGATTGGGTGCGCAGGCGTAGATCGTTTCTGCGCTCCTCAGCGTCACGTCACTGAATGGGATCATTCCATGGCATAAGTCATCCTGTGATGTAAAAAAAAGAGTCATTTTTTTGTGAGATTGTGTCCAAACCAGTCAGTCTTCGGTGTGACTATTGATCACTTACGATGAAGTTGCCCCTGGTGCTGATCAGAAGGTCCTTAAAGAGCGCGCCGCACTGCTGGAAGCTGCCTGCGCCGGGAGCGCGCACTGGCATCGCCGAGGATGTGCGCCAGCTCCAGGTGAGCAGCAGCGCGCAGCTGATGAAGTCTGCAGGACAGAAGAGACGTGGGTCGTTTTACGCAAACTCACTCACAGGCTGCAGGGGAAACCATAACAAAAACGCAGATCTATCTCTGCGGAGTCTCCTACTTACAGGGGAGAAACTTCACCATGGATCTGCGTGGATAATTAAGAAAGCTGTGAATATCTGGTGAAGCAGCAGCAGCACTTGTATGCCGGCTGTCCTCATATCTAAGGGATTTATAGTCGCTACCTCCGGGGGGGGGGGGGGTTCCCCCTCTTAGAGGAGCCCAAGCAAAAAGAAAACTAAGACGTCATGTGTATTTTCCGCCAAAACACAGAAACAGGAAGTAGAAATCTGTTTCAAGACGTGGGTGGGTCAGACTACAATTTCTAGGTGATGTAATTCATTTGATTTTTGTGCTTATGGCCGTAGATCTTTACCTAAATGCAATAAAATATGTTTATCTTTGTTCATGACTTTATTTTTTTAAATTACAAAAGTAATAAAAGAAAACAAGATTAGGAAGGTTATAAACAACTCTGCATTAAAAAAAAAAATAATAATAAAGCTCATGGCTCCAACCACAAAGGGGCACAAACCTAGTTTTGCTTGTGTGCCTGTCCCAAGTCCGGGAAAAAAGGAAAAGGGTTTGTGCCAAGATTTGGTGTGGTGACCTCGAAATTGGAACAATCCAAAGGGAAAGAAGGAATGCACAACACTGCATGGATTGTCCAGGCTTTGGTTGTGGCCATTTACTCTATAGGAGAACTGGACTGAGTAACTGAGCTGTGTATTTCCCTGCACCTGCAACACAAAAGGCCCAGATGTGTGCAAATATTTTTCACTCAAGGGGTTCAAACGCAGGCCACACCTGAATCCTTCTTCATCTTAGCACATGGGAATTATCATGCAAAACTAAAGCATGTGGATAAGGGACAGTTAGTGAATCATTTTGACTGTTGGGTCATACTTTTTTTATTTATATTTATTTATTTGAAATAGAGGACAGTGCATATAAATAAACATCTCTGTCAATATGCCAGAGTCAGCCAAAGGGCTATTTTTCATTTGCAGTCCCTGGAAAGATGTTAAAATCACCCTAAAAGATCAAAGTAGAATTACATATTTACATAACATTACATATATATTAAAAATAAGCAGTTAACCTAAAAACAAATTTGTGATAAAACAATCCAAAATCAGACAAATGTAAGAACATACATAAAAGACATGACAGTAGCGAGGATCAGTGAGAGGAAATGTACTCAGTGTTGACAGCTCTGATTGTCAATGAGCCATTTCTTTAATTGTGTCTTAAATAAATGATATGTGTTTTGCCTTCTGATAGTAACAGTGGTGAAGTTCCACTCAGTAGCAGCTCTAACAGAAAAAGCAGTCTGACCAAAAACGCTTTTTCTGAAGAGAATGATACAGTCTCTTCTGACTGCACTCCGAGTTCTGCTGTGATCTGCTGTCCGGGTGTTAATAAACTGGTGAAGAGGAGGGGATGACAAGCCATGAAGGATTTTGTACATGAGACAGAGATTTAAATATATGACCATGTTGTCCCAACTCAGTAAACCATGTTTTTGTAATATTGTACAATGGTAAAATATGTTGTTTTTTTTAATCCAAAGTTTTAACAGTTTGTTTGTATAATGTTTGGAGAGGTTTTAAAATTCTAGCTTAGTTTAGGCTCATGTGTCACAAGGAGGTTTTTTTTTTTTAAACACATACTTTGTTTGCACAAAAACAAGCCCAAATCAGGAATGAAACAAATCCCGCTTGAAGGAAAAGAACTCTCTACCTACATTAATTTTAGGCTTTTTTTTAATTTATATTTCCCTTAAATATATAATATTTCTCTCATAGATATTTCTGTCCCTCAGAAAATTGTCAAAACTACCGGTAGTTACAATTATTTTATTATTATTTATTATTGTTATTAATTTTCTTTACTTGATTAGGGACGTGTACCAATTACTACTGGTGATAATGTACTCTGATGGTTAATTAATGAGTATTACATGATGTGTGATTCATGGTGTTTTCTGAGGATATATTCAATAAGCATTTGATCTGATCAGAAGTGTATTATGGCAGTTAATACAAAAAATATAAAATGAAACAACTTAATAGGAGTGGGATTATATAAATTTGCTTCTTCCCAGTCCCTGTAATAATTACCCAACAGTCAAAATCAGGTAAAAATATGTTTTTTCCACTGATTATTGCCTTGGCGGAGTAATACACACAATAAAAAAAAAATATATATATTTTTTAACTCCCACAAGGGTTAATCAATACATTGATTTTTTCTGGAATGACTGATATAACTGTTATTTATTCTTGTTCAGTCTACAATTAATGCTTGAAATAAACCAATAAATCAGATAAAATTAAATCAATTTTTTCCCAAATACAGTTAAACAAAACTGTACCTGAGGAAAAAAAAGTATTCAGATGACATGTTTGAAATCCTCAAATGTTTATTTTAGTGGGTCAGGCTGTTGGTGTGACAGGAAGCTCCAGAATGCCGACACAAATAGCTGTTGACTGTTTTGCAATTTTTGAAGGAACTTTCAATTTTCTAGAAACACTGGCCGCATGTCTGTTGGTCAAAAGGTTGACGGGGCGATCAAGAACAGAATGAAAGATCTTAAGGTTTTTTTTCACCATCTGGTGTCATTACTGAAACTGCAGTGGTGAGTGTGGCTGCAGGACCTTCCTGGCCTTTTTTTGTCCTGCTTTCATTACAGATTCACACATAGAAACTCTTATTTCTCACCTAAAATACATGTTCAAGTATGACATGTCAGACGAGGGGCAGGAGTGGGGGGTTTTACCCCGAAAGAAAAAAAGAATTGCAACAAGTTCTAGTCATATAGACTGATTTCTACAAGAATACAAATTCTAATAACTACAAGTAAAAGCCACAAGCAACAATTTACATCCCCTTTATCCCCTTTCAGGGGTCACGGGGTTACAAGAGCCTGTCCCGGCTACTGTTAGGAGAAGGCGGGGTACACCCTGGAGAGGTCGGCAGTCTGTCACAGGGTCACACAAGCACAAACCGCAAATAGGACCGGATTGCAGTAAAAGTTGCACATAAGCCCCAGTAGCCTGATGATGCAATGCTAAAAAAAAGAGAACTCATTTTTACATGACAAGATGTCACACACTCACAGGAGGGGAGACTGGTGATACACTTCAGGCGTTCCACTAGAAAGAGGAAGCTGTTTGCCCTTTCAAAGAACAAACCCAGACAGCGAATGTGTGCCCAGAAAGTCCACGCCGAGCCAAAGCATATGAAACAAAGTTTATTCTTTATTTTACATATCTGTACATAAACGTTTCTTCCCTCAAATAAAGAATCTGAATACATTAAGATGAAAACAATATTAACACACTTATTCATTTAAAATGACTGGTGTCAGAAGATCAACATTCACAAAATGTTGAGAAGTGAACATTTCACCAAAGTCTACATCTCCACTACAAGGCAGGCTTGTTTTCTTGACACTCTTTCAGCACCTTCAAATAAATGTTTCTCAGTTGAAAACTACCATTTGTGCGAAGAAAAACTGGTCGACTTTAAGATACTTTAAAATTACTTTCCAACTTAAGATGGTCTGAAGCAGTGTTTATTTTTATACAGAGTTGATTCTTTTTTCTCATAGCAGACTTTTTTTAAACTATTTTTTTTAAATTATTGTCTTAGTTTCCCCCCCACATTTGTTGCATTTGAACAGTTATAATTTAGTGGTGAATGTGGAAAGATAAAAAGAAATGAGAGCAAAGCAAGGCCGATCACTGCACGGGAAGCTGGAGACAGAATCCATGACGACGCACAGTCAGTTTCCTTTTTCTCCCAGGAAGCCGGAAGTGCTACTCCATCCTTCAGCTGAGGACGAAGAGGATGTAAGGTAGGGGGATAGCAGGGCGGGGGGGGGGGGATCTTTCTGCTGAGGTGGCAATAACACTGAAGTCAGTGAGCTGGACAGGAGGAGAAACATGGAGAACCTGGGTAAACAGCAGAGAGCAAAGTACTTGGGACAAGTTGGGAGGATTTGGAATCGACAAAGGGCAGAGGTGAAATGGCCGGGCGGGGAATGTCTTTAGAGCGGGCGGGGACGAAGCTTGGCAGAGGGAGTGAAGGGAGGGGTCTTATTTGGATAGGGTCCTCTCAGCTAAATGTTTCTGCTGGCTTTCGGCATGCCTGCAAAACACACAAATAAATGTGTTAATTCAATTCTCAGCTTCACAAAAACCAATAAAAAAGTATTAACCGTCTTAAAAATATGAACACTAAAGCGCAACATGTCAGTAAACATTACGGCGTGAGGGAGTAATCTATCAATCAGTTTTTTCTTCTACATGTTTATTTACAGGTCAGAGTTTGTTGGTTTCAGTCAATTTTGCCCTGGAGTTTTGGACATCTTTAAAATCGCATATATGCAAAATTTGACTAAAACTGTGAGATTTTGTAAGCATAGAAAGTTTGTACTTGATCGAGAATAGCTATACTTTAAAATATTGCCAATTAAAAATAAGTAAAAAGCTTAACATTAGTTCAGAATAAAACAAAAACCACTCAACTGTTTAGTAATACTTTTCTGCACATCTGATTAATGATCAAAAACTTATGGAATCCAATTTATAAATGTTGGACGATACTGATTACCAATGTCCAAAATTTAAACATTTTCTTTTCTCTAATGAAGAAAAAACAAAATATTTAATGTATTTTTTTTTTTTTTTTTGTTAAATGTGAGTATTTAAACCTGGATCCTTCCACAGTGGAAGAAACAAAAACTAAAACCAATTAAAAAAAATGTTTAAATGATAAAACATTTTGCGTCCTATTAAAATATAATTTTTGAATACATCGGATCATTTGGCGTCATCAATACTTGAAAATCCTGTTTTTTTGACTGAATTTCTCAAAAGCTGTCCCAAAGTCTTCAAGGTGCACCTGGGAGAGCTGGGTCATGATAACAAAAGGGACATCATACTTCCAGACAGAACTGTTACCTCTGCTAATATTGCAAAAGAATCAGATATAAATAAAGACATAAAAACAAAGAGAAAAGAACATTCAACACGAACATACATAACTTTGGATCAAGGATAAGTCCCTTCTGCCATGCTAACCGTATGAGAATCAGAAACGGAAGCTAACTAGATGCTGTTCGGTGTGTTTTAGAAGATAAAAATACTTTTCTGTGAAGTCAAAAGCTCTACCTTGTATTTCACCTTTTACTATTCAAACCATCTTGTAATATCCATAGCTCATGAAATGCTTATTTACTCACAGGGTTTGTCAAAGGGGATCTCCACATATTCAACAAATAAACTTTAGTTAGCAATTTTTCAAGAAATCTACTTGCAGGAAAGAAGAAATCTCATTGAGGATACGTCAACAATGATGGAAATAATAGGAAATACATTTCCTTTAAATACTAAGCATTTTGAAACTGCAATTTGGGAAGTAAATGAGTGTTCATTCCCACTAGAGTGAAAAGAACTAATGGATGAGAAAATGATCTTTTTCCAAAACATACACATTTCTTATGTATTTTATCCTTAATTTATATATTTTCTACCCTTTTTCCCGTTTAAACATGGCCCTAAATGCAGCAAGTATATTGAGATTGAAGTGCTTTATCACCTGGTGAGGTCCTCTATGTCGACCAGCATGGCGTCTTGCTCCATGTGGAGCTCATCGCGAATCAGTAGCAACTGTACAAGCTCCTCATTCAGACCTGCAGTGACACAGGAAGATGCACAGATGTAAACAAATGAAGGGTATTTAAAGCCTTCCAAAGTATTTTAATATTCATGCAAAATTGTAACATTTCTACAGTCTCCCAAAAGAAGCGACGAGTTTTCTGGAGGAAATACATATTTGACCCCTTGCTGATTTTGTATACAAGAAACCCGTCCACAGGATCAGTCACTCATCAGACTCCAAACTCTCTAACACGTGAAAGACTAAATATCTTTCAGTGTATTTAAGGGAGAAGATTGTAGGCCTGCACAAGACTGAAATGGACTACAAAACCATCTGCAAGAAGCTGGGGGTTAAGGTGACAATTGTTAGTGCAATTGTGCTAAAGTCCAAGAATGTTACTAATCAATCGACCTATAGGTCAAACCAGATCTGACCTGGTGGGGTTTCCATGATCATGATCACAGTGAGAAATGGGCCTAAAGCAACACACTAGCAGTTAGTTGATGACCTTAAAGCAGCTGGGACCACGGTCACCAAGAAAACCATCAGTAATACTATACGCTGCAAGGGTTTAACATACTGGAGTCCTCGTAAAGTACTTCTGCTTATGAAGGCACATGTGCAGGCCCGTCTGAAGTTTGCCAATGAACACCTTGATGATTTAGAGAGTGATTGGGAGAAGGTGCCGTGGTCAGTTGAGAAGTGTTTTTTAAACATTGCACAGTGTCAAAGGACAGTACCATGTACCGTCAAATCCTGAGAGAGAACTTTCCCTCCACCAGAAGGCTAAAAGTGGGCGGTGGATAGGATAATGATCTAAAACATACAGCCAAGGAGACCAAGGAATAGCCAAAGAAGAAGCATTTCAAGGTCATGGGGTGGCCTAGCCAGTTTATTAGAAGTCATTTATGAAGAAGAGCGGAGCAAAATTCCCTTTGCTATGTGCAGAAACCTGCTCATCAACTACAAGAAATGTCTGACCTCTGTGATTGTAGGTACCAAGTCTTTCTGGCAAGAGCTTTCACATACATACAGTATGACCTATTTCTTTTTTTTGTGTGAATTTTTATCTCTCATTGTTCGAACGAATCTACCATTGGGGTGACAAATTGTCAGTCTCTTTTTAGGTGGGCAAACCTAGAAAACAAGCAAGGGATCAAATACTTCAACCACTGCATAAACATTGCTGCTTTGTCCAAAACCAGAAAAGACACTCTGCAAGCAAAGTCCCTAGTGTAGATAAAGAGTTGCTTGTGATTTTGGGACTCATGGGGATTTCTGGAGCAATTCAAATAATGAGAGATTATTCATCCCTGAGTGCAAAGACCAATGATGTGTCGAGAGCGGTAATTGAAGCTCAGGGGAAGCTGTCTGCTGTCACAGCTTTTTCAAGTGACTAACAAATATTCGAGAAGTTTCACATCCACTGAAAAAGGGTGACGGGTCAGTATGTATGTGCATGTGTTTCCCCATTTTGCTCATTTCTCTAATTATGTATTTGTGTGTGGGTGGGTGTTTGTGGTCACTTACTCTCAATTTGGGAGTGCAGGTCATTGACTATAACCTGGAGCTGCCCCAGAGTCATGTCTCTTAAGTCGGTGGGCTTCAGGCTTCTTTTCATTAGACATTCACTGATGTGAGGCATGTGTGGGAGCTGATGGAGCAAAATCAAAAATATGCATTAGCCTCTATCATATTCTTTAATTCTTCTTAACCTCTTTTGTCCCTTTCGGGGTCGTGGGGCTGCAAGAGCCTATCCGGGCCGCTCGTGGGTGAAGCAAGGGGACATCAAATCACACACCCATGCACACTCACATTCATCTATGAAGCATGTTGTTTGGATGGTGGGAGGAAACCGAAGTCCCAGGAGAAAACCCATGTATGCACAGGGAGAACATGCAAACTCCACAAAGAAGGGTTCCCCATTGGTGTTCTGTTTCAGCTCCCCTGGGACTTGAACCAGGGGCCTTCTTGCTGTGAGGCAAGAAGCTAACCACTGCCCCACCATGCAGCCTTATAGTTATTCTTTAATATAACTCTATATTCTAAAACATAAACACAAATCCCAAATATGCCCTGCTGTGCAAAGTTTTCTGATAATGACTTTTTTATTACCATTGCATGAAAAAATTTGCATCATTATCCAACCCAAGTGCCAATTTATAGGGCTCTTTTAAATGCACCATGGGAAAAAGTTTCATCAAACAACAAAAAGCAGGTATTTTGCTAATTTCTTTTACGAAATGATGCTCTTTAGGTGCTTTTCAACCCTTTTGTTCCCTGCTCAACCAGGTTTTTTACCCATTATGTTGGAGAAGTTATGACTGAGGGGAATTTTATGTAGTCCTGGTTGCTGAAAGCGGTAAAAGCAAAAACAGACACTGAGTTTCAATGCTTCAGATAAAGACATTGTCCAACATTTTAGTCTGACTAATTTTGTTTTCTTCCAAACTCTGTGTTTCCCCCAACAAAGTGCTATCTTTGCCCTTTGATCCAGAAAGGTGAACATACAAGTATGCATTTTATAAATGTCCAAATCTCAAACCCTCACGGCTGAAATGAAAAGGGTTAAATTGGTATATGTGGGACATGAAACAGCAGGAACATTAGTCTGGTTTGACTATGGTGTGAACACATTTTTAAACAACTTTCTTCGTTTCATCTGCAGTGTTTCAGCTTTATGTGACTTTTTTTTAACAAGCACATCCATGTAATCAGAGACAAAATGCACTTTAGCAGAAACATGGCATCAGTTTACTGGGGATTCATGAAATAAAGACATTTCTGTTATGTGCAACATCCTGATTCCCTTTAAATATGTTTCTAAGATAGCTCAAGGGTTAAAAATACAAGATTTTCTTTGTGTTTGGGTACAATCTTTAGGTTTGATTTTTTTTCTTATAGTTTGCTCCAAAAAACTCTAAATCTAACCAAGTATATTTATCAAATTATAATGTTAATTAACAAAATCTAAATGTAATTTTTAATAGACATGTTGTTATATTTTGAATGTTAACAATTAACTACTATTACCTGCATTGACAGAGAAACAATTAAAAGCAATTAGTCAATTTAACCAGTTTGACAAGTTAATTTTAGCGTCTGGATGCCTCAGTTGTCTGCATGTAGGACTGGGACATTGGAGATCAGGGTTCAGTTCCAACAGAGCGCTATGAGTTTCATCTACTGTGGGTTCCTGGGCAAATCCCTGCCTATCTATGTAGCCACAAGTGGATCTCCCTGTGCCGGTCCCCAGCCTGGCTAAAATACAGGGTTGTGTCAGGAAGGGCATCTGCTGTAAAAATCTCTGCCAAACCACCTGTGCCACTCAGGGAAAGCTGATTTGTTTTGCGGACCCCCAAAGGGATATGCCGAAAGGTGAACAAACAAGTTCATTTAACCAGAAATGAGATACTTAACTGTGGGCAGAGTAGTGTGCTGTAGTTTTTATAACTTTTTGTGTTTTCATAAAGTTAGTATTTGCTTCAGGTTTTCAGTCAAACCACAGCGTGCAACCAAAACAAAGAATTCCCAAAAACATTTTCAGTAAGTTGTTTTGCTTTACAGTTTTGGATTTAAAAAAACAACAACAACTTTCTCTATTCATCAAACCGCAGCCAAATACCTCCTTCCAACTTTTTAAACAATAGCTTTGAGGCTCAGCGAGCGGCAGAATGTGCATGTCCTCTGTTGGAGTCCCCTTCCTTATTTTCTGTTTCACTTTCACCGCAAGCGCTGATGTAGCTGTGCAAGAAGCTTCCGTGTGTCACTTTGAGTTTCTGAAACCCTGAGTGAGAGGACGGAGCGACCTGTGATGTCACATAATGAGAGCTAATGTTGGGAAATATTGTTGACTGATGTAAAGTCCAGCCTACAACACTAAAGTCTGTGTGAGTTTCTGTGGCAGACTGATCGAGCATTAGAAATGACTCAGTTTAAGGCTGTTACCATACCTGCTTCTAAATCAAGCTGGTGGACAAATCTCTGTCCATTCGCTGCACCCCCCCGCCCCTATTTTCTCACACTGAATATCTGATCAGTTTCTGCTTGCATGCGTAAAATCTACATTTAGACCCGTACAGTTTGATTGCCGATTGCAAAAATGCCTGGAGTCATCAAGCCTGGACCATGACTGCAGCTTAATAGAGCTCTTGTGTTCTGAGTACAGCAGGCAGCTGCAGTTTTAACACATCTTCACATCCGCCATGTGTTCATCCCTGATGTGACAGTGATGCCTTCCGACTGCTGAGCACTGCTACATCCCTAAACAGCCAAGCCCATGCTTTCCGGCATGTGAATTATAGATGGCCTTGGCCGAGATGCCCTTCTCTCCTCTGAATAAGTAAAATGGTTCTGACTGCGGCTGAAAACACTGAGGACTGCTGTGACACGCCGATGTCTGTCAGGGTGTGCGCGCAGGAAGAAAGAGACTAAAAAGATGGATGCCCCCCCCCCCCCCATGAAATGAAGCAGGCTATGTCATGATGTGGAAAATTACATGAATGACGTAAAAAAAAGAAATAAAACACTGACCAAGTCGGCCACTGGTGACTTTTTGCGGTTCTGTTTCTCCACCTCCACCTGCATCTTGGCCATGGGCTTGGCCATAGCCAGGGCCAGCTTGGCCTCCGCCTGCAATTTCTTCTGTCGGCTCAAGAAGTCCATGTCCTCCAGGGACTCAGAGTCGTCCTCTGTGGTGTCCCTGTCCGAGTAGGAGGAACTCTGCTTGGACTGGAAGGGAAGTGGGGGGAAAAAGAAGGGAAAATGTGGATGAAAGGAGGAGGACATCATGTAAAAACCACACTGGGAATCCTCCATCTTTTAAGGCGTAACTTTTTCTCACAAACAGGAGTGTCATTAAATATTGGGACATATGGAGAAGCAGTATGCAAATGTTTAAAAGATATTATTCTTTTTCTATCAGTCATTTAGCTCCGCCATGTCTCAGGCAGACAGGAGGGTAATGAAATCAGTCATGCATAGCTTTGGCGAGCATACACCTATTCAGATCTCATTTACTTCTGGTTAACAGGCCGCAAAGCATTACTGAAAGTGGTTATAAAGAAACCAAAGCTGCAGTAATCTCCTCTGATTCAAAGCGAGCGCTTTCATTCTTGTTCTGAATCGCATCTTTATCACTGTGCAGCTTTCACACAATTAATACCAAACATTTGGTGGCAATTTCAGGTGTAAAATGCTTTTTCTTTCACTCTTGAATTCTGGAAAATGACCATCAGGAGGCTTCACAATGTCAGAACATACCATTGGGGACAGGGGGGTGTCCAGACTGGTTTCTGTCTTGCTATCGTCTGCATCGCTGTCCTTGTCGCTGCCGCTATCGTTGACAAAACAGATCTGCAGGTTCATGCCACTCTGCAGCCTGCAGGGACAAACAGAGAAGCACACAGATAGGTAACATAACCGCTGATAAGAGTCCAGCGACTCAGACAGAAAACAGACAGAAACACCATCAGCAACGCAAACATGATGCCGAAAATACATGCATACTGCTGTAGTGATCTCAAGGGGAAGATAAAAGTCCCAGGTTTCCTCCGTAATCAGAGTAAAGTGCTAGCTAAAGATAAAATTAAATAGCACTTGTGTTTTTAATCATCGCTGCTGTTGTGTCCAAAATGGATCGATCCCAGAACCCTTTGGTGAGTCTGATGCAATCTGGACGGGTCTGGAGGGGATTCGCTTTTATCACAAGGGCGTGGATCCCTCCCACTGGTGATCAATAAAATGCTTATTCACTGCAGTAATTATAAACAAAGCTGATTGATTGTGCTGCAAAGATCTATTCCTCTTTAAAAAAAAATGTTAGGGGTTCTGGGTGGTCGATTGCGGTTTCAAAGCGGCCACATCCAAATGCTCCCTGTAAGGATGGTTGAACAAGAGCTGGGAAAGGGTTCAATGGCTTTTTTTCCCCAAGATAATTTATTTGTTCAGTAACTTAACTGGACCAATACAAAGACAGAGCTATAAAGGAGAGTGACAAACAATGAAAAGCAGCATTTCTATAGTATTGTGTACCCAATGGAGTTTTGTGAGCAACATGAGTGTCTCTGGCATTCCAAGTCATAATTCCTTGTGAGAAAATGAAAAATATAAATATGGATTCTGGTTTCTACCAATAAAAGCTATTTACCACAATGATGTTTTATTTTCTTTCTTCCACACGTTTATCAGTGGGCCAGACATCCTTAACTGAGCTGCCATCTGTTTCCTGTGTTCGTCACACTCAAGCAGCAGTATCGAGAAATCCACATGACTGGAATCAGGAAAGCTCAGAGCTGGTGAGCATTCCAGATCATCTAGTTCCAGTAAGTTTCAGAGTCGGAGGTGGAAGCATGTGCAGTGTGTGGGTCTCCTTCAGTAATATGTAGCTGAATTTAAGGAAGTGAGAACCACAAGGACTGATTATGTCTGGCTCATTCATGTTATGTTTTTAGGCTTCCCTTCATGCTCTCTCTTCCTTATTTGTGACAGAATTTCCCGCCGTTCATGCAAACCTTAAAAGCTTCACTCGGTATTTACAGCAAACTGATATCATGTGTTTTTGTGAAATACATGCTGCACTAAAACCTCTTTTTTTCTAAATAAAACATGGGTTCAAAGAAAAGTCAGACCACAGGGAGGATCCCTTTGGAAATCGTCCCTGCATGTTTCGACCACATGAGCGGTGTTGACAGTGACGTGGTAAAGGTCTTACCGTGAGGACAGGCTGGGTTTGCCACTCTTGCTGCAGCTGGTGTAGATACCTGGGCCATCATCAAAGAAACTGCCCAGGGCCAACTTCTGCCTGATGGACTCCCTCTCATTCTTCTGGGCCTACAAAGGAAGATAACAAATATGCCCAATGGTGTATCTCTTTGGTCAGTAATTGTGGTTTTAGCCTCTGAAGACCCCAGCTCTATTTGATATGCCTTTTTGATTTCTCTTTGACAGGGATCCAGTCAAGCAGAATTAACTACTGTGATAAAATAACCCAAAATGGGATGTCCATGCATGTGGACGGCAGCTCTGAAGAGTTTAAAATAAGCACAGACTGACAGAGCACTTTAGAAACTTTCAGTTCACCTGAAACTGGTCAACGTTAGGTAGGAACAGTTTCTGTGATCAAATGATATGGACCCAGGTTTAATACTCATAAAACTAGTTTTTACGAATAAAAAAAAGCAAAATGCAACAAAAAAGGTAGTAAAATAGCATCAAGAAACAACAGAAAACTTTGACCCCTTTGGCGCCTATTGATGCAAATATGCATCAAACTTCGGCTCTGAAATTACATTTATTCAGCGTCTACTTAAAAGGAAAAACACAAGTCAATTTTTTTTTTCATAGTTGGAAATCAAAGACTCCAGCTTTGCTTTGGTTTATTTAATGCAGACATCCTGTAATATTTCCAAGTTGCCAGGTGTCAAGGGGTTAAATGACATGATCACTTACAGTGATCAGAAAAATTCGGAAACCTCTTTTACAGTCACCAAAGTGTAATCAGGAGATAAACGTGTCGTTTCTGATAATAAAGTCAAATGTTATGTGTGAAACAGTTCAGTTTAGATTAGTAACTGAGTTCTAAATCTGACCTACATGTGAGTTGTTTAATAATGGTGCATGTGAGGGTTGAGACCTTTACTGAAAACTAAGCAAACTGTGAGATGAGGAAGCTGAAGCTCAACCAGTCCTGCAATGATGTTAGCCCACCAGCAGGTGGTGCTGTTACTTCAAAATACTAACCTTCGACATGAAGTTAAAATAACAGATGAATTTATGCCATGCATTTCGTCCAGGCTTAATGTCGCAGGAGTTTCAAAATTAAATAATGTACAAAAAAATAAAATAAATAAATAAAATAAATACATTTAAAAAATAGAAAAAAAACATCACCTGGCTACGCTGGTCTTCTATTTCCTGTGCATTCGTTGAAAACTGTACATTTTAAGGTTCAATACTTGTCTTCAACAGTGTCTTTGCAATCATCCTCCTCATAATTAATTTGATGTACTAGAACTAAAGTAGAAGTAAGAAAAAGGCATAATGGGATGCCTATGATGGGAAGAGTGGTTTGACTCGCCAAAAATGGTTGGGAGGTACTCTTACATGCATAGTAGTACCATGCAAAAATACAAAAAAAGTCTAATAATAATAAAATATAACATAGTGGAATACAGTAACTATGCTATAGGTGCAGGTAATGCTAAATACAAAAACTAAAAATATATTAGAAGTGCAAGGAATAGGTACCAGGTCCAGCAGGTGAAATTAAATACAAAGGTGGAGTTTTCTATGTACAATCTCAGATTGTTGTTTCACTAAGTATCCACAGTGTATTCACATAAAGGTCAAAGTTATCCAACATCATGACACTTTTGCATCCAGGAATGTTTGGCACCTGATACTTTGTCACAATTTACAGAGACTAAGACAATGTAAATCTAACCAGGCTGACACCGACTCTGAAGCCATGCAGGTCGTCTAGGAGTTTCCAGTGGGCAGTTACATTTCAAAGACCAACCGATCACTCATAAAATGTATCCATCTTTCCTCATCCTTGCTTGTTTCCCTCCTCGTCACTCCCAGTTTCCCTCCTTTCCACTCTTCTTATTCAAACTCGTGGCACTCCTGCTTTCCACCAGCAAGTCATCACTCTGTGCTTCTGTTTGCTGTCATCATCAGACATTCTTATTATTTTTTCCTCCCCGTCCTCCCTTATTGTTGATTTCTCTTGACAATTGGGAGCAGGCATTGGCGAAAGTCCCTTTAACCAAGGACAAATTACCATAATCGACACAAGAGGCTGTAAGAGGCTGCTGGCAAAGCCAGCAAACGCTCATAGTTGTGGAGTTGGCTGCCAAATGCTTCTTTCAGTATTTGTATAAAAGACAGTCTAATCAGGATGAACATACATGGAAGATCCAATTGACTGCCTCAGAGACACAACAGTCGTGTGGTCCAACATGAGTGCATCACTCATCCAGACTACAGCGGAGCTGTCAGCGGAGTTACTCTGCTGAAGTGTTGCTGCGAGCAAAACCCAAAACCTGAAGCGGCGTGTTCACGGAGCATTGCTGACTGTCTGTCCTCCTCACACGGTGATGGCTGAGAAAAGACAGGAACAAAGGCAGGCTGAAGCCAAGCATGGCACATCCTGCTAGCCCTGGAGACACACCAGACAATCTGCTATTTCAGAAGCATCTGAAACTTTTTACAGCGTACTCTCTAAACAGTATTTTATAGACAGCAGAGATGCTAAATGCAGGAAAGTACGTCATTTTTGAGATATCATTCAAAATTACAACTAAAAATGCTGCTTCAACATTTCACAGTTGTATACTGCAAACCATTTGATCCTTGCAAAGATTTCAAAACCTTGTTGTTAAACATTCAAGATATTTGACCAAGTTTGAAGTTGTTTTAACTTATCTTTGCTCTACACCTTTCCAGGTTGTCTTAAAATCAGCACAATTGGGATTTTTTTTGTCACATTAAGACCTAGGATCTAGAAACAAGGAAATTATTATCAAAACTAGTCAAAATCCATTTGCTTCCATACACACGACAATAGAAAAACTTGATTAAAGACTCAATAATGCTTGAATTATGCTACAATTTTTGGTTTAATTTAAAATATGTTATTTCAAAGATCAATGCTAAACTGGTATTGAGATTTATGTTCTAAGAATAAATGCTAGTTTAAGATTTTATAATGATTTAACTAAAAAAACACTAATGATTGGGCTACAAAGCATTTAATTTGAAGTAATTCTATCTAACAGCTTAGTTTTCCCCTTTTAGAATCCTTGGAACTCCTTGTTTCTAGATTTTGATATCTTTTTATAAGTTTTCTTGTAAAGTAAAATGACTTGCTGCATGGTTTTAGAATTATTGTTCTTTTCCTATTTTTTAACTGCTTCTTTTTGCATGAAGATTTAAAGAAATGTAAAAGAAAAAATGTTTGAAAAAAAGGAAGTGAGATACCGGGGGGAAAGGTGTCCTCTGACACTTATATGAGAAATACCTGCATTCAGATGCCTTCATGCTCCTTCACTGACAGAATCTTTTTATTCCCAACACTGAAAGACCATGTAAGCATCAGGAACTAACATTCAAAGTTTCTTTGCATCTCATTTCCTGAGAATAACTAAAAGAAAAGAACTTTTCCTGAAAGAAAGTAATTCATTTGCATGTTATCCTTACTATTCTGTCATTACTCATTTGGATATTGGAAAGCCCAACAACAAAGACAAAAATAGGATGTTAAATATCTTGACTGATCTGGAACCTCTTTAGGCCATGACTTTCAAAAACAAAGATAGGACTCAAGAATGAGGGAAATGAAGGATATTAACTCTCAGTAATCAGGAAATAACAAAAACTTCTTGCACTATTAAGCATAGCTGAATGATTTATAAAAAAGCTTTTATTAAAACAGATGATAATTGCTTCCAGAATTATATTGGTTTATTCTCCAAACTTCACTTTTGGCCTTTTTTTCCACTCATTTGTTTTTTCAATGGCCTCAAGTATGGACCAATTTCCTTTTCAGGAAATGTGCATTAATGACATGAAACCTTATCAGTGCAACCATTAAGAAAGGGAAAAAAATGCATCAATTGGCATAAAAACAAAAGGGAATCCCAAAAATCCCAGACACATTTGGGAAATGAATGTGACCAAGTGGGAAACAAAGAGGGCATGAGTGACACCCTTAATAACCTCCTTCAGATCCTGGCTGTGAGCAGAAAGCCGCCCACATTACTTTGGAAGAAAGACATTTGGACTAATTTGTGTTTTGCCAAAATTTCAAGCAGCAATTTCCTCCTGTTGAACACCCTTCAGTGACAAAGACATTTTCTCCTCCACTTCGCATCGCAGCCATTCATCTGCAGGCCAAGAGGGCGATTGAACCCTGACAACACATGACAGGGGGGCTTGTTTGGAGCCCTCACATCTTTACTTTAGAATCAATATTAGCAACTGGGGATGAAAGAAATTTAATATGCTAAAAACAGCTCTATTTCCTAGCCGTTCATTAAACTGAAGTGATGATCACACAAGGAAATGTTGACTGGCAATAATCTGAATATTCCTAAATATTTTTTTCTGTCTTTTCTATGTCTTTTCACCTTGTTTCTAAATGTAAACCACACCCCAATCTAATTATATTCCAGATATTTCTGTTAGCTCGCCTTTCTTTTCAACATTCCTCACAAAGCAGACTCACTTTTACTGCACAATGAGGTCTTTTCACAGGCCGAGCCCTAACTGTGCAGCTCAGACAAGAACCTACTGTTAAAGTACAACAGTGCACACACAAGCACAAAAACAGCAGGTCATTGGAGCTGTTTTTAGTTACGTGCCTTCTGAAGAATTTCAAGTGTGACAATTCAATTCACCTGAAAAGGATAATGTTTATTAGGACTTCTGAGATTTGTTTTATGCTGTGAATTCTGCATACTATGACAGAGTATTAGAGCCACTAGAAAAATACCTTTTTTATGTGAATAAAGTCGTAAAATTATTAGGTAAAAACTCATCATTTTTTCTCTCAAAGTAAAGTTGGTGGTGTAACCCTTCATCAACATTACATGCTGGCTAAATCCATCAATGCATTTATGGTGAAGCTATAAGGCTTTAGTTCCTAAATGTTCCTAAATCCGTGCCATAATGCATTTGGAGCTCTGCAGATACACTGATACCCGAAAATCAACTCCCTGTGGGTCAAGAATACTCTTCTGAAGAGGCTCAGTTTCATGTATTTTTTAATTAACCGTCATTTCTTTAATGCACTTATACTTTTTTAATGTCCTTACTTATAATTATATAATAAAACAACGTTGATTCACTAAAATGCTGAATATTTCCTTTTTTGTGAATCCAATGCTAAAGTATCCTATACAATGTGCTCTGCATCTATCTATCGACTTGGTTCTTTTTTGTTATTTCTATTTTTTATAGTTAACAGACTTTTGCTTCATTAATTAATGACTTTAATCTTGTAAATTCTCAACTTATACCGTATGAAATTATAACTTTATTGGCGTGAAATAGGGCTTTTTACCCATAAATCTGCAAGCTTATTCTTGTTAAATATTGACCTTGTTTTTGTATATTTGACGACTTAATGTTCATAAAATCTGACCTTTTTTTCATAATTGTACAACTTTATTGTTGTAAAATATTGAGTTTTGATCTCATGATTTAACAACTATATTTTCATAGATGTTTGACTTTTTTCTCATAATATCAAGACTTTATTATCGTATAATAGTATGTTTTTTCTCTTAGTTTTACAATTTCATTCCCGTAAAATTACAACTTTTTTCTCATAATTCTATGACTTTTTTCTCATAATATGTTGACTTTTGTCTCATAATGTTAAGACTTGATCCTTGTAAATTAATTCTTTTTTTTTATATTGGCCTTAATACCCTGTTGTAGCATCCTGCTACACTTAAGCAGAAAGTTGAGGATTTAAGAGGGATCTGTTCAATCATATGTTTGTTGTTTTTCCAATCCAGACTGAGCTGGTGAGAGTCATGACTGCAGTGTTACCTCTCAGGTCACACAGCTGCTGCTTTTGTCTGAGGTTAAGCCGTTTACATGCATGGTTTACGGTTGTAGGAAATGTTCAGACTGTCGTGCTGTGAGTATAAACACTGCAACAGCTATCAAAACTACAAAGGCCATAATGTGAGGCTGCAGCCAGCAGCAGGTAGGTTTAGCAAAAAGGAAGCAAGACTAGAAATCGGTGTAAACTGTAGCATGAACAGGAAGTTTTCATGCTAGCATGCATGCTCGACGTCCACATTCCATCACCATTAGCTTTATATGGGTTCATCTGTTTGTCTCTCCTTTGATGCTATCTGAGCCTCGTCCTTCTTGGCAGTATGGCATTCCATCCCAGATAAGGGACCCGACCTTTGGCCCTCATGTGGTTCAGCTGCAGGTCAGTGCAGGACTGCTCCTGTCACTCAGCTTGGAAAGGAACAGCTAAGTGAGCCGTAAAGGGCATCCGTGAATGCGTATGCTTAAGCGTGTAAGAAGGGAAAAGAAAAAAAAAAGGCTGCAGAAAGATTAAAAGGGAAAAAAAAGAAATAGTGGGGCAGGGGAGGGAGCTGTGAAAAGCATGAACTGAGTTTGGACAGCTCAACGCATCTCTGAGTCATCTCTGAGCTTTCTCCCTGTAAGATATCCTAAACCTTTGTTGAAAAAGATTTATTTTGGGGATTTGCTGTCTTTTTCCCCCAAAAGAATAAAGGAGAAGGAAGAATAAAAGCCTGGTTACTCATGGCGTTGTGTCATGGCGATAGGCTCTCAGACTTAAGCACATAACCAGACCATGATGCATAACAGCAATTCTTTTAAATGTGTGTTCAAACGCTATATGCAATAAAAGCTGGAAAACTGAATAAACATTAACTCTGTAAAAAATAAAAACACAATGGTTTCATAAACTGCTTCTTAGCTGGAAACACAAAGGCCTGTGGCTACTCTGAGATTACATTTGAATTTTCCATTCATTTGCAAACCACGTCCAAACAGCATGAACCCATACCTCTTTATAGTCATCACTGAGGAAGAGGGTGGAAGTTTGCTTCATGACATCATCTACTCCACTTCCATCCATTTTATCCAGCGCTTCCCATATCCCTTCCTGTTCCACCCCAGAGTCACTGCTCAGATTTGTCCAGACATCCTCCTGAGGTGGAGCTCAGTCACTGTGCATCATAATCCCACACAACTCAACCCTGCCATCATTCCACTCCGCTGCACGTGGATTCTCCTAGACTGTCTGTAACATGTTCTGACACTGATTTTCTTTTGGACTGCTCAGGCTCCGCCGTCGCCCTGCCTCTCCCACAGGACTGGGAGAGTGCAGCGGCCAGAGGTAAGACTCTAGTTGACCCTCCCTACCTTCCACCCTCTGGTCAGGGCGGCCTGTCACAGTCCAGGAAGAGGAAAGAGAGGAGGGAATACAAGTAACTCACACTGGGGTTTTTCTTTTTTGCCCCTTGCTTTTACGCCCTGACGTGAGGACAGCAGCTGCTCACCACCGGTTTGAGAAGAGAAACCATAACTCAGGGATCACCAAACTAAATGTCTGTTTATGAGACTACACAAGTGAAATAGCTCCAGCAAATAGCCTCTTCTTATTCCTACCATATTTTAACACATTTTCTAAAGCAGACAAGCATATTGTTTAAGTCAAAACTAGTAATAACTGCATTAACGCATAACAGTAAAGGTAGTGTCCTCCCATCCTGCCAATGTAAAAATAGACCTTCCACTGGACTTGGAAAGCTGGAGCCCCACAGCTCCGGCCAGCTAAATAAACCCTGACAGAGCACAATGGACCATTAGTCTGGGACCCAAACACACACTCACTGTGTATGGGCTCATACACACAGATTGCTAGTCCCTAGAAAATCAGTGATTTACACTTTCAATCTGATCTCTCCATGGTATGTAATGATCTCATTTGTGTGAGACCTCATCAACCTGGGATCCACAGATATGTTATAGGAAACATGATAAACACTATAAACGAGAACAAATTCTTAATTGTTTAGATGAGAGTAAACAGGGAATCACAATAATGTTTCTATACTTTTAAAAAACGTTCCCTTTTAAAGTTCTCATTCATAGTTTTACAGTGAAGGCATGTTTGCATACAAGCAGACATAAGAACCATATGTATTCTATGTTAACAAAAACAAAAGGAAATAACTTTAAAAATATGTAATACTCAAGAATCAGAGCTGAAAGCATTAATTTCTTAAATATTACAAAGATTTTTATTGGTAAACTAACAAACTAGCATCTAAGGTTTGAGGGCTCCAAGTTTGAACTTTTAGCTCTTGAGGGAGTTCTTTGTGAATTCTGGGCTGTTCATGTTGACGTACATGCCATCCGGCTTTCATGCCCAGCTTTTTCACAGATGATGTAATCTTCGCTTTTAGAACTTTCTGGTATTTTCCGATACGAATCAAGCTTTTGCTGCATTGGTAAAATGCTTCCTGTGCTCCAAAAAGCAAAAGAAGCCCATTTTTTATCCATTTTCTGTGAGTTAGAGTTTAGTAGGTGAATGTGTTCTTCTCATGTAATAAGGTTTTATTATAGTCTATTCTATTCACTGGTTTATTTTTTTTAAAATCTCAATTGTCTTTTTTTAAGAATTTCTCTTTATCTTCCATGCATTTCTCTAACTCATTAGGGTCATGGGGTTGCTGGAGCCTATCCGAGCTGCTGCTGGGCAAAGGCGAGATAAACCCTGGACAATTCGCTAGTCCATCACAGAACTCTTTGTCTCCCAGATATATTGTTTTACCTTTGTCAGTTGTATGATAATAATTCCCAAAAGCATGAAAAAAATCACAGGAAAAAAATCAAGAGGAAAACATATTTTTCATGCCTCATTCTGTTTCCTTGACAAATAACTGTTTACAGAGCTTAACCATGACTAAAGTCAGTTGCTGTGTTACTGTCAGTTAGAGTTTACATAAATCCTAGTGTAACCAGGAAATAAAGTTATAAAATACTGCTAATTATTATTATTGTTTTAACTTCATTTGAAAATAAAAGACTAGTCCTCATCAGGTTGCTGGACAGAATAATTGATCTGCTGGAGGTTTTTCACTTATTTGCAACCCAAATGCTTTCGTGCACCAGAACTGGCAGCAAAGTCCTAAGGAATTTAAAGCATTTGGCTCCAAAAGGATTAATAAAACATCAAAGATATTCTTACTTAGGACATAAAAGGTAACTGAGAACAACTGAGCTGTTTACGCTTACAGAGAATAAGAACTAATGTGAATCTGCAAACAGACTCAGGTGAACAACCCCATCAATACAATGATATCTTTTAAAAGGATAGATGTATCCAGGCAAGGACAATATGTGAAAAGATGAATGAGGAGAAACACTAGATATGTATGGATAACAAGAAAGAGTGACGCACGTGAGACAGTCATCAGTTTCCCTCCTCGAAGACAGAGCTCAGACAAGAGCATGAGAAAAAGAGGAGAACAGTCTGGGAATAACACTTTCACTTGATAAGATCCAAAAGCTGAGAGGGTATCCTCTCTATTTCTCTCTCACACTCACACATGCACGCACACACACGGACACAGAGAAATGAGCGGAAAAAATAGGAAGTGGATTTGATTCAGTGTTGATCCCTAAGGATTATGGGTAGAGTGAAGAGAATTGTCTGGTTGCCCCCCGAATCTGCCCTCTGTGGACTGATGCTGAACACAATAAGGATAACACACACCCAAACGAGTGCGCACACACTAAAGCCTGTGCTGGCTCTGAGCGAGCGTGGCTCGGGTGGGGCAGAGTCGTGCTCTCCGCCTCTCGTGCTTATTACTGAGGCTGACTTCATGGTGAGGGTGAAGTCACTGCCACAGCTGATTCAGAGAAGTTCTGAACAATCTACTCCACCAACGCACAGGAGGAAAACCCCACAGACACACACGGATGAACACACAAACCCAGGGGGATCGCAGGGTCAGGAGGGGCTGAGACTGTTTCAGGTGCCTGTTTGAGACACATACTGTTGGATCAGCTGAGAGACGACAGTGACAAACGTACACACAGAACAGCTTATTGTTCCAAATGAACAGAGGATGGCTGTGGGAGGGGGTTCCTGGCACCTCCCGTAAGCCTGCGATCCAAGGCCAGTGGCGCCATGTGTGTTTTTATACTCGTACAGCTATCTTTGTGAGGACAGGTTTCAGTTTATGGACCTTGACAGTAAGGAGAAGGTTTTTCTTCTTTTTCTGACTCCTCTGCGTCGTTTTTTTTTTGTCTTGAAATTGCAATACCAGACAACATACTGACAAACACGAAAGCAACAGCAGAGGCCTAGTCTTCTTTTGGAAGGAGTAGGAAAAGAAAGAGGGCTGCTACCATAGCAACCTGGTGAGAATTTTTCCATGGTGATGGTCTGTGCTTCAAACAAATTGGGCTGTGAAAGGAGCACATGGTGGCCCATCGGGAAGTCCACCAACTCACACAGAGGCTTGTATCGGAAGGGGGGGCTCTAGCAAATTGGGAAATATTAGGACAAAGTATTTGTTTGTATGAAATGTAAAGGGGAAACGCTGCACAGTACAGCATCAGTGAGGATGGTGATCCCAAATTTCATATATGATAGTGAATGACTAATAACATTATACTGACCTTAAATCAAACTTTAACAACACCTTAATATAAACAGCTCAAAACATTCTGTCTTCCTGTATGGTATCTGCATATCAGGAAAGCAACAATTCACTTTTTCAACAATTTGGTTTAAACCATGACTTTTAGGGTATGGTTTTGTTTTGGTACTATATATGATTTGTGTATAACAAAACAACAACAAAAAGAAAAAAAAGGAAGAAAAAAAAAGAATCTCTAAAATTTGCTAATAAACAAGTAACAATGACCCTTTCAATTGCTTTATACTTAGCCTGGTGTATTATATTAAAACAATAAATAATAAATCCTTCTTACATTTAGCACAATGACTTAAAAAAGTAAACGTACGGGTATGCAGTAGGAATGAAACGATTCACTTTCCTCATGATTCGGTTCAAAACTGTAACACTCAGTTTTAAAGAGAGAATTATGGCATTCCCACTACGTCTAAGCAAAACATTGTTGGAAATGTTGGTTTGGTCAAAAAAGCTGAAAAGATTTATTTAAAATTGGTAAATCAAATGTTTCAATATTTATATTAAAAACCGTTGAGGCAAAAAAGAATGCAGCTCTTTTAAATGTTTGGATTGGTAAATTTCTTGTAGACTGACTTTGCTATGATGGCTTTAGATTATAAATGAGGAGGTACATAGATTCAATAAAGGATAGTGACAATGAGTTCTTTCATAAAAGATGTAGCTTAAATTTATTGTGTAAAGTTACTTAATTACACAAAAATTCAGCTTTTCTTCAATTTGCATGACAGTAATTAAATGTTTTTGCCATTTCTTGGACAAACCTAGAGAAATTCTTGTGTCATTGAGTCTACAGTGCATTGTTAGGGGGAGTTTATAAATGCTTCGATCAAATATTCTCCAAACAATAATAAAAAATGGTGACGTTTGTTTGTTTTTAACTCAAATACCTCAAATGAAGTAGATTTTACTAATAAAAACCTGACAAGTAGCCATGTCTGAGCTTGTGGTTTTTGTCACAGCTGCAGTCTAAATGACCCTTCTGTTACACTACGCAAACTTGTGTTGGGGATTCTTTATTTTACAACAGTGGCTTACAGATTGATTCTGCCATTCCAGTATAATCTATCAGTGGTTTACACCTAATTAATAATTCATCAGGCCACACCTCATATAGAGTTACACACAGACAGAAGCTTGCCATCATCCGTTTGGAACCAGCCACACAAACTCGTAGACACAAAACGTGTGTGTGTGACACAGTGTGTGTGCGGGTGTGTGTGTGACAGGATTCAGCATTCAATCAAGAGTCCCTGAGGCCTTTGGCGAGCTGACTGTGCTGTTCTGGGCCAGAATGACACACTGTGGCCAAGCTGATAAATCTCACCATCCCTAAGCAGCCAGCTGGTTTTGCTGCTGACAGCAATACAGCCACAGAAGATTTGTGGATCTGTGTGAGAATCTGAAACAACATCTAAGTTATAAGACTTTCCAAAAAAAAAACTCCAAAAACCCAGAGCATTTGGTTCACCTTAACGCTCAAAGTAAATCTCCAAACGTGAGGTTTCAGTTTGAAGTCTTTTCTTTCTTTGGGTGACCGTGGGTCAACCTGTCAGGTTACTTGCTCCAAAGGCCAGCCTCCCTCCTAAATGGCCAAACAAGGAGACGAGCAGCATTATTTTTGGTACAAAAGCATCACCAACTGTTCAACAACCGTAAGAGCCGCACAGCAACAATCGTGGTTTCGATCGGAAACCTGGAAGACATCAGCTCTCCCAGGAGACACTGAAACAGGATCAAAACCGTCCTCGAACGTTCTTCCACTTCATCTAATTAGTCCTTGACCACTCTATTTCTTCATTAAGACAATTCCCTTTTCTCTATTCTGTCACTGCCCTTTGCTTGCGTCGATCCTGGCGGGTGAGTGCTCTGTCTATGTGAGGGGCGCTGTCTGCCTGCTGGTTGCCAGGATACCAGTCTAATTGAGGGGCCTCTAGAGAATAGCTGTTATCTGAGCTTGAACCCCCTGTTCCGCTTAGTGCTCCCATTCTTGCTCTTATTGGCTCCATCTTTCTCTTATAATGCATCCGGGCATATAAAGCTGCCCCACCCCAACTATTTACTATTGACTTTTTTTCAGCTGGTGATTATCTTCCAATTCCTCTTATCACTAGTGATTGCAGCTAAATACAAACACATTCATATGTTTTCTTTCTTCCTTTCCTTTGCAGGCTATAAGTTTTTGATGTCTGCCTTTCATCTGTCGTTTTGGCATGATTTTACTCTGCCGATCTGCTTCTCTTTTTCCTTTCGTCGTGCCATCTCTCAGTGGCTCTGCCCAGCCTTTATCTGATACGGCAAGAACATGGCAGGAAATCCTTAACCCATTATACAACTGCTCCCTTACACACAAGCACGACTTCTCTTTGGACCAACAAAAATACACAAATTGAAATAGAAATGATACAAGTTGAGCATTCAAATAAAGCTAAAAAGGGAGAAGAATGTAAGAAAAGATTTGTTACCACCAGGTTCAAATGTGAGATTCCTGAAAGAGCAGCTTCATCTTTAACGTAAACTTCAATGACTAAAAGACTTAATTTGGACTTTTTGTCTACCCACAGGAGACGTCCATAGCCCCGAGGCTCTATACTTTTATCTCAGCGCCGCAGAAGTTCTGCCTCCAATCCCCATAGCCTCCTCTCAATATATTCAGTTTATTTCCTTCCCCTTTCATCTACCTCTCTGCCTCTTCCCACTCTCCATCTTCACCGCAATGCAGATTTTTCTTTCCTGGCTGAGCTAATTCTGGAGAAACGCACCAATAACGGAACGCTCTCCTGTAATCACGACCTCTTGTACAATACAAAATCTTTGCTGGTCGAAGTGGTGATGGTGCCGGCAGGTCCCATGGGAAGGGCACAAAATACTGATGCTTTTAAAGTTTTGTTTATGGAACTCATCTGACATTTTGAGAAGTTGCCAAATGAACATTTTAGAGGACTTGGACAACTAAACCATTAGGGTGCAGCATTAGACCCATGAGCAGAATGATAGGCATGGAGATGGTCTGAAAGAGAGGTAGGACATAATTCCCATGGGTCAAGAGCTCTCCTAGCAACCAGACAGTCATCAGATTCACAACACAATCACACAACCCCATAAGCCTAGTAAAAAAATTCTACCCCCCCCCCCCAAGAAAAAGGAAAAAAACTCCCACGCAGTCTTTGCAGTGACACACATGCTGCTCATGTAGAGAAAATTCTCATTTACAATATGAAATTCAAGGATCTGAGCTACATTGATATACAAGAAAACCTTGACAGCGTAAAAAAATACTACATGTTGTGTCTGTTGGAACATTAAGGAGATGATTAAAATAAAACAGAGTGCAGGGTGTCAGTTTGCTCAGAGGAATACCTGGTAAGAGCAGTTTTCCTGGTGGACCATCCTTCAAAGCATCCTAGAGCTGAGCAGGCTGGGTTAGGGGGGGAAGCAGAAGTGGGACTGGGAAAAGATTCCCAGCCCTGCAGCGGTATTCCAGTGGGAGGGGAGTGAGGCGATCCAAGACCCCCGATCCAAACTTACAGGAAACAAACTACCGCCCCTGCTTGCCTCCCGTTGAGAGTCGAGACTAACCTTGACGCTGCCTCTGCCTTCAGTCCCGGCTGTTTTTATTCTGGCTGTTTGTTAACAGAAAACAGGGCAGGGTCTGCCTCTCCGCTGATGAAAGAGGGAGGGGAGCAAGAGACGGGAGGAGGGGATTGAGAGCGAGAGGATGGGAGGGGAGAGCCAAACAGAACACTCCCGCTCGCCTCGGCCTGTCAGCCAGCACTGGAAAGTGGGAGGAGCCAATGGGATGAGCAGAACCAGGACTGATCAGGAGGGAGACGGGCTGGTGAAGGGCACCTTTTTTAGTTTGGATAATAAAAACAAAGAAATTACTGTATTATATGTATACTAAGTGTACTATGAGTGAAGTGTATTAAGTGCTATGAGTACCATTTTCTCTAGTTAATAATTCTATTTACCATTTATTAACTTAGAATTTCTTATCTCTATGTCCCTTGTAATTATTTTGCGTAAAGATTTTATGGACATTGCTTTATCTTTAAAGCACTTATATAATCTGTAAATGGGCTATATTCAATAAAGTTTTTTTGGACTGACATTCACTCTGATCTCTGTGTGTTAATCAGATATAATCAAAAGGAAAATTTGCTGTAGTTCAAAAAGGTCAATTTTTAAAGAATATTTATAAATGTCAAACATCAAAATCTGGTGTTGAAATAAAGGACAAACATTAATATTTATGATTCTACGAAGATCTTTTTGATCCATAAATTATTAAAAAAACACACAAGTAAAAATCAATGGCAAGTCATCTCTCATACGTGATTTTTCATCACCTTTAATGTTCCAGAACATCATATAAAGTACATGAGCAATGTGCGTGATCCAGAGCTCCCTTTCATTGTCTATCTCTCCATGAGATTATAATCCTACGGTGGCAGATGGCTGCTCTATAATCCACACTGGCCAACCTACTTAGATAATCTCTTCCTTCTCCATCTCTTCATCAATTTCTCCATTTTGCCAGCCTCTCATTACGATGCTAAACCCATCTCTGTGTTTTCCTTCCTGTTCATTGTTATTTTTAAATCTACTAAAATGGAAATGCAGACAGTACGGAGTTTCACTTAATCTGATAGCCAACAATGTTTGGATGTAAAAACTCTCACCTCTGCTCATTTAAACATTTGATTTTTTTGTTTTAGCTTTAACGTTCATTATTTGAATTAACAAGAACATGGAGCTCCTGTAGGTGTGAGGCAGAAACACAAACTCATAACCCAGATTTATTCTTCTAGAGAACTTTTATAGCATAAAGTGTTGGAATAAAGGCTCAGTTTTTCTTGCATAAGTCAATGATGAACTGATGAAATATCTTACAGGCTCATAATCAGAATCAATAAGAAAAAAGTTAGGAAAGAGAATCTCAAAGGTGACCTGATACCGGCTTCACTGGACAAGATGATGTACAAGCTGACCTACTTCTGACTGCTTTCAGGAACTTCAAGGATAAGATTTTTTTTTTTAATAACTGCTCTGCAGCCTGGACCAAGAGCAGAAAGTTGCTGTAACTCCTACAATATGATATATCGTCTCCACCAAGCGCCTTTGGTTTTAGCATTAGCTTTTGGTATTCAAGCTTGAATGTTTGACTTTTTTTTTAACATCTCTTATTCAGAGTAACTGTGACAACAGGGACATTCAAATGCAGGAGCAGTTGAAAGAACTTTTCTAAGCTCCAGCTCCAAATACGGTTTAGAAAAAGACCTCATGAATACAAGCAAATGTAAGCAAAGAGAAACAAGACCCTTAAACTGTTTAATTCCTTTTATTATAGTGGAAAATGTAAGATGTGCTCTTGATTAGATCAAGCTCTTAACGAAACACACCTGTCTAACAGGCTTACAAAATAAGGCTCTACTCTTTGAAAGTGTAGAAATCTTTTCTTTAGGAGTGACTTGTTCCATAGAGTCTTTGAACAAAGGAGAGGGGAGTATATGAGGAGCACTTTGACAACAGATGCAGAAACTCTGGACCTGTCACCATGAGGATGCAGCATTAACCCTTGTGCTATCTTAGATGACCCCACCCTTACATTGACGTGTTCTTCCTACCATGACAAAGGTGGATAAAGGTGGAAAGAATTCATGTAATCCTTAGACACCAGTGAAGATCACAAATCATTGAAGAAAAAGGGTTCAGAGGGTCTAGATGACCCCACTCCCAATGCTAAAGTGCCTAGGATAGCACAAGGGTTAAACCCAGAAAATATTAGTGTTGAGTTTTAATCAATCCCTTCAGCAAGAAATTATTCATGTTTAAGAACAGACAGTGTCAATTCAACAAGAAGCTATAATAAGAACAAATGAAAAAAAGCAAAAACATTTCTTTGAGGATTTTCTTTTTTTAAGTCTGGGTCTTGCTCTTCATGGTCAGAGAAGTTTGCTGGAATTCATCCCAGCAGAGAAAGACAGACATTTTCTGGCAGACAAACTGCCCAACAACATGTGATGAATCATAAAAAATACCAACATAAATATGAAAGATTTTGCCTCTGGAGTTGTTGTGTTGTTGTCACAGCAGATTTAACTATGGTCACGATTTTCTTCAACTAATATTCTCAATAAAGCAGTGAAACAGTGCAACACAAACATAAGAAAACGGTGACATCCTGATCCGGATAAATCAAATATCTGCTTCCAGATTTCAATTGTGTCTTTTTGGTTGGATAGCCGGCAGCACATGCTCCCCGTTATCTTATGCCCTCTCTCTGGCCAAACCTCTCTATCCAGTATCGATCCCTCTTGGGTGATGCTGCTTTTCCCGATAAGAGCATTTTTGGGTTTAATGACCTGGTAGTGGATCGATGAGCTCTCCCTGCTCTGATCTCTCTGCTCAGGCCTCCCTGCTGACGAGTTCCGGCTTAGCCTTCTGCCTGGTGCCCAGCTGGGACAGACCGGAACACTGAACATCCTGCCGCACCAGTGGATATAATTATCTGCGTTGAAACGCACCGACCGCACCTCATGAAAGCCCTCTTAAGCTCGTTGAAGGTTAAATTAGCATTTGCAATAGGTTGGAAATGTATTTTAAAGCACAACCCCTTGAGATTAACTTCTTGGTTTCCAGGGATTCCTCAACAAACCATAAAACGTACTTAACAGAAACAAACTACACGGTGAGAGGCCACAGGCTGCAGCTGAGTTAAAGAATCTACGGCAGCATCCGCTCTCTACTCCATCACAATAGCAGCAGTCAGAGCAAAGGCCTCACCCACCTGGGTCTAACCTGCAGCTGGATGTCAAGGGTACATTCTGAGTCAAAACAGTTGCAGACAGTAATTGTTTTATTAAACAAACAACAAAACCATCCCATAACTCCTTCAGTCACCTTTTCTACCTCACGTAAGAAAGAACCACACCATAAAACAGATAACGTCAGGGACATAAATTAGCTCAGAGAAAATAGACAGACAAGATGGCAGCGAAACAAGCCTCCCACACACTGATCATATTATGCATTATCTAAATAAAAACAACTAAATTATAGGGATGCATTTTAATCCAGCAGCGACACACAAACCAACTTTGATTTTAAATTTGAACTTTGGCCTGTTTAGACCTGGGCCCTCTTCTCCATGTGAAGCTCATGGGTTAAATAATGGCTGATCGGTCATGAGTGACGGCTCCCCAAGACAAATTAATGTTGGGTCCTTTCTCTGTGATGCAGACAGAGCTGGAAGTTAAGCCTGTAATAGTTTAGAGAGCTCATGTTCTCAGTCTTGCTGTGACACGTCCTCCATCCTCTGACAAACAGCTCGCCCTCTTTTTAGCCTTTCGTGTCTTCTACCCCTCCTCCCTCTCGCCGTGGCCTTTCAAGGTAACTACGCTTTTACTTCTTTTCTTCACTTGTCTCCATCACTCCATGCCTCCCCCCTCGTTCCTCTCTCCTGCCCTCCTCCCAGGCGCAGCGGGAAAAAGGGGAGTGCAGATGCTTTTAGCGAGCTGACATTTTTGTGCCAGTGCAAAAACACTGCATAGCAAAGCAGGCTGGCTCAGTGTGAGGGCTAGATTCTGCCAGTAATGAGCTCTTTCTGACAGGGTGGAGCTGACGTGGAAGGCCAGGGAGTGCACGTGTGTGTGCGCGAGTGTGCGCACTCCTATGACGAGCCACCAGAGGCTGTTCTAATGAGACCTGCATGTCTACACTTGGTGGGGGAAAGACAGAGCATGCTGCGGTCACCAGGACTTATTTATCTTGCTTTTTTTTTTTTAAAGCATCACAGTGCATTAACATTTGTTTACCCACTTGCTAAACTACCAACTGACTAACAATAACTCATAAAATGACTTAAAGTCCATTATGATTGATGAGCTGTGAGTCACCACAGACTTTAAAAAATTTTTGACACTGAAAGGCTTAATTTTTTTCAATTATAATCTTATAATCTGGTGTGCCCTATAGTGGAGAAAATACGGTAAAAGAAACAAATTCCAGAAAAAAATGTAGGAAAATGCTTTTTATAGTCTTGACGACTGTTTAAAGAGTTATTCAAGAGTTATATGCCTAACAAGCAGTTTCTGAGATAAAATGGAGGGTGTTTTAGGTCACATCAAGCAAGAGGCTTCTCTTATGATTACAGAACAAAACGGTTTGTGCTTAAACGCCAGAAAAGATGCAGTTTGAATGATTTCCCCAAACAGCTTGTTATCCTAATCATTAAGCCATTCTCAAAACAGTGTAATCTACCCTTCCTGTGCTATTTATTTAAAACAAACTAAAGGTTTATTTTCATCTCATTTACAACCTGGCAACCATGCACATATCTTATTATTTGTTCGATAAGCCTTAATTATATAACAACAAGATTCAGATTTTCTTCCTCATAACAGCTCCAATTGTATATACAGGGGTGGAGTTACAGCCATAAACATGACACAAAATGAAATAATAACTAAATAATGCAAATCAAAGCTTATCCTCAGTCAAATGAACTGATTTCCTTGTGTCTTGATTCCATGAAAGTGTGCTACACTCTGTTCCCCTTAGCAACAGATGAAGCTCTGCATGACCTGGCATCATTTCTCTGGCATTTAAACAAAACACACACAGTCACATGAACAGGATCACAGTTTAGTCAGGACATAAATGAAGGCACAAACAAAACAGCCTTTTTATCCTTAAAAGAATCCTCCTCTGAGGTTAAACATGTCTTATATTTTTTAGCCCGATTTAAATAGACCTACTCCTCCGCCTGTGCATGTGCACACACCCAATTAGAGACTCTTTAATTAGAAGCAGAGACAACTACTATTTCATGTTTCAGCTCAACCAAAACAAGCATACATGTCAGCACACAAATGTTGCATGCGTCTGACCCCACATTTTTTAGTGTCTGGCAGGGCCCGGGACAGTAAAGTTTGAAATCCTTCACTGCTGAGGAAAAATAAACCCTCAATTTCCAGCTCTCCATTTAAAAAAACAAAAAAAAAAAAAAACACTTTCTTTAAACATTTCTTTTTCTCCCTTGCACCAAAACACCCAACATTTGCACAGAATGTTTGTGTTTTTTCTTTACTTTACAGTATATCACACTGGTTTAAACCTATAACATTTGGGGGCTGCTTCTTGGAGTTACATAAAACCCAATTTCCTGCACAGCACGCTCTGCCACTCACAGCCCGTCCCCCTTCTTTGATAGTTTTTTAAAGGTTGGAAGAAGGGAGACGGGTGGAGTGAGGAAAATTGCCTCCTGGTGTATTTTGGCTGTGTTAGTACATTAGGGTATAATGCCCACTGACAGCTTTAGGAAGAAAACAATTAGCTGTGAGCAGCGGTGGGACGGGACGTAAAGGATTTAGGGCACATCTGAAAGCAATGGAATTTAGAAAAGAGGAAAAAGGTGAATGAACAGTGTGGTAAAATTCAATGAAACATTGGCTGACTTCTATGCAATTTTAACCAAGTTGACTTTTATCCACCTTGCTCATACAATGCTCAAGTCAAGAGCGGCTAAAGCAAAGTGAAGGTGTGTTTTTTCTGCAAGTGTCTCCATAAGGGATGATCAGTCAGTGGTGGAATGTGAAGCTGTAGGCTACAGCTCTCATTATCAGCTTTGTGATTTCACCATCAATCACTAAACCAAAGAGCGTTGACTTCAACTGCCATTATTACTCATCGGCACAAACAGGTGGATTCATTTGACTTGTTTAGTCTTTCAAAACATTTGCACTCTAAAGAACATTTATTACATTAATAGAACAGAATAGTACGGCAAATTTAGAAAGAATTAGGTTACATTAGCCCACACATTACTGAAGAACATTTGACCTCATTATAGTCCAGATCTTTGGACTGGTATGACTGTTTCCTTTTTTGTGGTGCGATCTGTATTAACTAGGGACAAGTGTGACCCATAGCCACAGTATGTCATCAAGAATGCAGCGCTTCAAGATTTTGTACAGCCACTTACTGTCAGCGACTATAAAACAATGAGAATCCTTGATTGGAGAGGGAAGGTTATTACATTTTGAGTGTAAGTCGACGTGAAGTTCAGAGGGTCAAACACACTCAACTACGTGCATAAGTACCTCTTTGCCTGCATTTCCAACCGAGCCGAGTCAGGGTGGATTTAAGGACATCAACGGTTAAACTGGTGGTCTGGGCTCTGACGCATTGTAGGAAACAGTGGGAGAAAGCAGTGGGTGATTGCAATTTGCCCATCTTTGCTAAATGAGCCCCCCCACGTTGAGGTGGAACTCAAGTGTAAAGGAAAAATGAACAAAACCAAGCCGAATAAAAGTGAGTCGAGTCGAAAAAGCTAATGAAAATGAGGCTTAATGCACTTTTTGTAAAATTAAGATTGGGATGAACTGCTGGCAGGCAGCTTCCAAAAGACCACCCTCATTGAATACAAAAGTGTGTAGTACTTGTTGAGGGAAATCAAATGTTTCTGCTTCTTGTGTGTTTTGTTATAAAGCTCAAGATCTTTTTTTGGAAAACATCATTCTGACTAGTCTCAAAAATCAACAGCTGGATATCCATTAGGTCTAGGTCACTTGTGTCCTCTGACTTGAGACTCCAACAATAACTCCCTTTCACCCTTTTCTCAGACACTGCAGGTTCTGACACAGTGGTGACCTGAGAAGGACAACGGGTGAGGGTGTGCAGGGTGCAAATTGTAGACTAAACACTGCAGGGCAGGTCAAAACAAACTATTGTAATGCCTTGCTGTTTTCAACCAGATTTCAGGGACTGGAACCCATTGGGCTCTCCTGTAACCAAACACCTCAGCAACTGACCCAACCAACCTAGATATCTTTAGACCCTGGTACACCAGGCAGACACTTACGTTTAACAAGCATGTTAAAACATTAAAGACTAAAGTCTTTCCTTTCAAGAATGTAAATTGCAGATTTTACCCATTTAAGGGAGTCTGTCGTCATGCTGTGTTTATTCTTTTTAATCTTATTTTACAAGAAAAACACCAGAATGTTTTTGCTACCAGCTGTTTCTTATCTGACTGGTCTTTTTCTTTATTGTGTGAGGTAAGAGACTGTCAAAAGCAGACGTTAGTTATTCAGAGTCAAGACATAAATGTAATCGGCCAGTCTTTGTTTTGGCTGGTTCCTTAAACTCAATGTTAAAACACAAACTCTGCCCCCTGATGTTAAAGGAAAACATCTGTAGATCAGCCTGTATGAAGGTGATTACACGCATGGCATGTTTGAATGAATTCATCTTCTCTTTGAAGAAAATGAAAGCAAACAAATGCAAAGCAATGAGGATTATCAGAAACCTTTGGGGTTAAAGGGTCAGACCGAACACACGGTTTAGGGAAAATAGTTACAATGTATGTTTGCACTTAAAGCTCCACTCCAATCATCTTTTGATCTATTGTAAAAGTGTTCCCAGTGGTTTTTAAATATGATTATGCTGTTTTTATTTATTTATTTTTTTCAGTAAACTTGCTGCTCTATGCTGCTTCATGCTTTTACCCCCCACTTTCTATAATCACCCTCCTACCCCCCCTTTCTCTCTAACATCCCTCTCTCTTCTTCCCTCCTTTCCTTTTCCGTCCGGTCCAACACCAAATATTTTCAAGCATGATTGAAATGAATAAAGTTTGGCCTCAATTACAAAAGGGGTTTATTCAGACATACCTCTGGTTTGTCTGAAGATTAATAACCCCTTTTGTTAAAGTAAAATATGTCCAACACAAGAGGCCCTCAGTTGTCATCTGTCTGCCCAGCTATTGGACAGGACAAGTAAAAAAAAGAAAAAAATGATTATGCTGTTTTAATCAAAAATCAAAAAACCTTTGTGGTTTTCCAGGACATAGTTTCTGCCGAGTAGCATTCGTTCATCAGAAATTTGCCTTTGAGTTCTGGGTTGGGAATAAGCCTGCCTTTATTTCCCATAATGCCTTTGTTTACACTAGCATACAGCCCCTTAAAACCTCAACCTAATATTAGAGGTGCATTAAAAATGGCATGGAAGCTTGGCGCTATCCAGCCGTACAGTTTTGAGCCAGAGGCCAGCTCAGTCGAGGAAAACAAAGACGTGCATGAACCTCTTTGTCTGCAAATGGATGCATCAGAATGGAGCAGAGCAGGGAGCTTGTGGCATGTCAACTGCAGCACCTACGTTACTTTTCATCTGCATTTTTTTGTCCGTTTGATTTACAATTATTTGAATAAAGAAATACTCAGAAATGCAATTTTAAGCCTATTTTTCTTTATATATGTCTTCCATCATCAGAAAGATGCTACAAAAACATTTTAAAAACACCGAACAAGAAAAATGCACTGTCTTTGAGATGTTTACAGGCAAAATAATTGCTCCGACCAAAGAATATATTGCTTTCAGCAATTCAAAACCACTTGTCAAATTCATTCTAGCTTCTGTTTTCACTGTAAGCATTCACATGAGAAGCTGAAGTCCAAAGTTTTTAAAGTCAGTTACTCTTTTTTACCTGAGTCAAATGCCCAGCTTGCTGTGAGGAATCCAAGGTTAAGCCAAAAACGAAAATATTCCAAAAGACAAAAAGAAAACTTGAAAAGAAAAGCAAAATCTGACAACTTTTGTAGGCATGCACAACGCTGGAAGATGAAAGGGATTTCCTTTCATTTGATTTGTTGAGGTGAGTTCTTGCACGTGTGTGGACTTCCAGAGACTCAGAGGCAGAAGACAGTGTTGCGGGTTTGTGTAAGGAGAGTGTGTGTGAGGACTGGAGTGCAGAGGGCCGGGCGTGTTTCAGCTGGTTTAGACACACTTATAAAAACACACACACACGCACGCACACCTACCTACACACACAGAGCAGCAGTGTGGGGCTGTTCCAGACACTGGATCATCAGCAGGAGCTGCTCACACCTGGCTGTAGCCAATCCCCCCCCAAAGCCCCCATTCATGCCCTACTATGTCGGCTGTTTATTTTTCATTGTCAAGTCACCGTCATTTATGCAGAAACCAAAGTTTTAATGCTCCTCCTCTCACCGCCCTACAGCTGCATGTTTGAGGCCTTCCTGCTTTGTTCTTTTTCACAACCTAAATCACTGTTGACCTCTAACCACTCATGGCTTTAAAGCTATTTCTACGCTCTACAACTGTGCTCAAGATAACTCAAACCCTGCAATTTCTCCCTTTTCCCACCGCGCCTTCTCTCCGTGGCACAGTCTATATATTCTGGGTGAAAGTGGTGGTTAGGTTGTTAGAGGACGTGGCAAACACAGTTCAGCCACTGAACTTGCCTGTAGAGACAGACAAACAAAAATCTCTGCATTGGTTTTAGTTTTAATCTGCGCTTCTCTTCTTTGAGTTTCCACAGGCGTTCAATGCTCCATGTTTGGACAGCCTGCTTTGCCTTTCTCTCTTTGGACTGTTTATTCTGTGAACTTTGTTAAACCAAGATTTTCCACTGAGAGCTGGAAAAGGAAAGTTTTTTTTTAATATGTTTTTTTTAAATCAAATATCAGCTGTTTCTAAACTAGATTTGTATTCAACTTGTGTTACTGCTCCACAAGCATGGATCCTATGCTCCCCATCTTTAGCTGCTATCCAGAACATTCGACTTAAAGACTTTAAAGAGCCACTCTGATCATCTTTAGATATTTTTAAAAAGCTTTAAACTACCATTATGCTGTTTTTTGCCAAAAATAAAAAGACTGTGTGTTTTCTACGCCACAAATACGCTCCAATTCAAACAGAATTACATAGTCTGCTCTGGATTCACAACGATTTGAATAAAGAAATGCTTTTTCTTTTTTATATAAAGAATATATAAATGGAGTATATATAAATATCCTCACCAGAAAAGCGCCACAAGAACATGTGAAAAACACAATTTTCATTGGTGTGGGTCTTTATAAACACAGGATCCTTGGAAAATAGTTTGAGTGAGGAGGTGCATGGTAAAAACAATCATACCTTTTATGTCCAAAATGGAAATTGGTTATTGTACTTCCAGCATGCAGAGACTTTGTTGTTATGATAGTCGCCTTGGCAAAGTAAACACAAACGCGAGAGCTGTGTTTATTCTTTTAATAAAGGTTTGAGGATTTCATCTAGACACGTGTACAGTGCTACCTTGTGCACCTGTGACACTGCAGCTACAATCTATATATTTATTCTGGAAATTTGAGTTGCGATTGTGTGCATGACATTTACATAAATAGACTTGGTGGAACTACATTTCTCCAGCTAAAGTGCACATTTATAAGTAATGTAATGACCTAGATAATATACTTTAATGGTTGTCTGTGCTTGTATGCATGTTGCCGTGATCCTGCACATTCAAAACAGGGGTTGTTGCTCAGTCGGTGGAAGAAAAAAACCTTTTTTGGTGTTGAAACATCACATGTAATGGGAGTTTTAATGTACAGAATGCAACACAGAAGGGGAAACAATGCAATGTGTTGCTCAATTTTATACAGCTGTCCTATGACAAACGTTCTGACTTTACACAGTCTTTGCACCAACACGTTGAAAGACAAACTTGTTCTCTGTGCTTCTAAAGCGAAATCAGTGCTGCAGGTCTCTGCACAAGGCTCTGTCTTTAAAACCTGTTTGCCTGTGGGCTTTTTTTCTTCTTCTTTTAAATCATGCAACTCAGTCTGGGTTTGTGAACTCTTATTGAAAAAGAAGTAGCCGGAGGCACGGATTTAATTCTGCTCCAGTGGTTGCTTTGGAAAATACACAGAAATATTGACAGTCATACATGAGGCCTGACCACATCTCATGTTTTTCTTAACCCAAAGATGGACAGGGAGGATAATATTATTGTTTACCTCTCTGCAGTGTGGAGCTTAATAGAGGTTTGGAGGTTGTGTTACCTCTGGTGAGCTTGAGGTCCCCGTGGAGGCCCCTCAGCCACGTGCCTTCTGAGTTTATTAGAAAGAAATTACGAAGGGGTCGCTTTGCCTGCACACGCACTGCCTGCAGGCAGATGCTGACTGATTTTACAGCGGCAAAGGACCACACCTTTACTAAATAGATATTTAAAAACATAGCAATAAGTTAACTGCTTAGTGTTAAATTCACTCACAACTGATTCAACTTTTTATAAAAAGTCTTGCAAACAGATATAGACTTTAACCCTCAAAATGACTTTATGTATGTCCATAAATTGTGGACAGTTACTCCTTCAGACCAGATATAAACATCCACCTATGCTTCTAAAGGCTAAACCCAGGTGTAAATATCTGTCCAACTTATAGCATTCTAGACAGAAACACCAATTTGTACATGAACCCACTTGCCATCCCAGTGTCCTAACCAGATGTCTAAATATTTAACATCATCTTAAAAGCACGCTGTCCTCCAGACTGTCTGCCAAGTCCAGAAAAAATGGCTAAAGTGGAAAGGTCCTGTGGGATTATGTTCTAAATTTCCGGATGACTGTTCTTCTGCTCTAATTAGCAGAATTTGTGAAAGTAGCAAGCTTCAGACAGTTTTCTGGACTTCTTGAGTCACGTGGATGTCTTGGCAATATCAGCAACACAGCATAAGCATGTGCAATGCACCTGCAGAGAGCAGGAAAGTGTAAATGCTGAGGAGCATATGTATAACTTTATATTCCTTTTACTTCACCCCCCCACCCTACCCCCAAGACCTTTATATCACAGCTCACTGCCTGAGGGGCTTTAGGGAACAGACGTCCCCTGGTCTGAAGCACAGCTGGAGGCATCTACTCATTCAAGAAGGAGGGCAGGTAATGAGGAATGACACAAACACACAAGCCGTTCCTGTCCTTTTCCTTCCTCTCATCCCCCACTTCTCCTGCTGCATTCCTGACGTGCCTCAGGGAGACAGAGCGGGGCCTCCAGGACCGACAAACAACACACAAAACACTCACAATAGCAGTGGCCGCAGCTATTGTGAGTGTGCACTGAGGAAAAGGCCTCTGTGCTTGCATATCAATGCAGAGCTCCAATCTTTCCCTTCAGACTCACCTTTGTTAAATTTACACAGAGTATTTAAAACTGCAGCTGCAGTGAACTATGATAGCGACTGATTGAAGACTGTTAATAAATGAAAAGCTTTTATCAATACAAGAAGGACAAACTGAATTTTTTAAACAGTTTGACAAGCCTTCATCTCCTTTATGCACAACGTCAGTGCAACACTGACCTCTTCTGGCACAAACATCACATGAGCACAAAAAGCAGAAATATCTAGAAAATAGGGTTAAATCACTAATTCTCTATAATTTTTTACAAATTTAAATTAAGTAAGATTTTTATTGTTGCTCGGGGACTGCATGATCTCTGTGGAGACCAAAGATTGGAAAACATAATTTAAAAAACTGTCAGTTCTGCTTCAGGTTATCTGATTGAACAGAAATGAGACTTCCTGCTTGTGTTTGTGTTGCTAAGTGGTTGCATTCCCTCTAGCCTCCACCTCCCTCCAGCTGTGTGAGCTCCTGTGATAGTCATGGGTCACAAAGCTTAGAGCTACATTAGCAGACTAATCCGTCTTCTTTACTCCAGCTAAACTAACCTTGTTTTTCCAGGATCCAGGATGACACAGATAACTGCTGGATTACAGCTGCCCACCAGACTACGAGGAGCAGGAACGGAAAAAGCTCAATATAAAAATAAGTGCAAACTCACTGAGGTGTAGTTGATCTTGCCCATGCTGTGGTTCTGGTTGAGGTTTTGGTTCTCCTGCTCTCTGCACTGCAGACCAGCCAGGTGTCTCTCCAGGGCAGCCCAGTCCATAGTGGGGAGAGGCTCTTCCTCTACCCCCTCTTCCTCTTTGTAGCCTCCTGTCAGTCCTCCATTCCCCAAACATCCTCCTCCTCCACCTCCGACTCCACCACCCCCACCGGTGCTGCGGCTCCCCCTGCTTTGAATGGAGCTGCGGTGCCTGTGTTTGGGAATCCCCGTGCCCCCCTGTGGTGTGCCGGGGGAGTGGAGCTGGTGGCTTCGGGGCAAAATCAGATTGCCATTCTGTTTCAGTTCATCTGGGACAGCTGCTACTGAGGTGGCTGTGCGTCCACCTAAAGTCGGCTGGGGCGGGGCACTCTTCACATCCTGGAATTCTTCAGCGAGGCTGCGGCTGTTGACTGTCTTCCTGTAGCCTTCATTAAGGCTGTCAACATTCACAACGCTCTCCCTGCTGCTTTTCTCTTGACCAGAGGGCTGGGGAGAGCTTTCATCCTCTCCATACTCACTCTCCCACTCTTCTATCACCTTCTTCTTATACTCTTGGTAGTCCTCATCTTCCTCATAATCCTCTAATGTGCCCAAATCAGGAGAGGGGGAGGATTTGTAGTCCTCTAAATTGGCCAGGTCAAGAGAAGGGGAGCATGGGGTGACCTTGTTGGAGTTGGACTCTGAGCTGGAGCGACTGGATGCGTCACTTCCCAGATCCATGCCATCCTCCCGATAATCCTGCAGCAAGGGGAACAGACAGTAAGAAAGTTAAGATAGCAGGGAAAAGGCTGATGGAGAACTTGTGTGAAAAAAAGAAGGAATAAAAAGAGGAAGATAAAAGAAAATTAAGGGAAGTATATGAGCTTGGATTAGTTGCTGAAATGTTGTGGTTTTGATGCAACCGCAAAGAACTTCCTGATCCGCAGGAACTTCCTTTCTGCAGTTTTGTTGCCTCTGCCTCTTTGGTTTTACAGTAATCTCACCGATACTGTGCTGCTCCGGGCCTCCCCACTCCTTCAAGACTGTGTAAACAGATAAATTTGCTGCTGTCGCATTAATTCAGAACTCCGGCATGCGTGCGTCTGGGTGGTTGGAAGGACTTGTGCAACGTTTGACACAGTCGGGTGGAGTCTGTGTGGCTGGATGTTTTGGAATAACACCCCAACGCCCACTGTTACATGTACACAACACCACAGGGACTAAATAGGGTGTTATGAGAGCTGCATGTGTCACAGTGAGATGTTAACACACACCTCACCAAGCTGATACACAAGCAGGTGATTCCAGACATGCCCTCAGACCTTACTTTACAACCAACAATCAATATTTGTTTGTTTCTCCTCAGCACTTCTTTTTAATGAAGAGTAGGGCAAACTCAAATGGTTCTCAAGACAAAGAAGAACAATTATCAACACATTATTTTGTGGCCTAATTATGCTCTACTCTGGAACATACTTAATTGCAAAGACTGCATGAGCTGACCACAAAAATACCACTAATGTTGACTTGTTTTAGATCTAAAGGTCAAACAAAAGTGCAGTGACAAAGCCATATTTTTTTCCCTTTTCCTCAAAAGGACAGTGGAAGAAAGTTCTCAGGAGAGAGTGACGCTACAGAGCATCTTGGAGACTGTGTGAAAAAGTGCTGATGTGGTGTAGAAATGCAAAGCCACTGCGCTGAGAAACTTGCATTTCTGCAACAAGCAAGTCAGACAGAAAAGTAAGGCTGCTGCAGAGATGAGGTTGACAGATATTCAAAGGGATCCACAGAAGCAGCATTTTTGCCCTGCTGCGCAGCAATAGGTGTGACCTCTGCTGAAGAGGTTTCCACCAGAACCGTCCGCTGGTTTGGGTCCCTGACTAAAACATGTAAAACTCCAGAAATCTGAAAGGAAAGGGGGCATCTGAGGGCACGTTACACCAACCTATTTTTACAGGACCCCCCCCCCCCCCACCCACCCACACGCACGGACACATCCCCAGCAACAACAGCACGCACATCCACGCGTGCGTACACACATACAGTTGGATTACGCGAACCTCCTAAACAAAAATGGACATATATACGCACGAAAGCAAGCCTACCGAAGTGCTCATCAAGCGCGCAGGAACAGTGTGATCAGAAGCCTCCACGCCGCCAGCACCAGCCTGTCATGGTTCGGTCAGCCGGCTCCACTGTTGGAAAATTCAGGCGCTGCGATCGCCTTTCAAAAATCTCGGTCACCAATCCCTCCCTTTTCTATTATCGTCTGTGTCCCGATTTGCGCAGCTGCCTTGGAATCTGCGCAGACATGATCGCGTCGATATGCGATTGTCACATGATAACAATAATGTAAGCATTTAAAGCGTTGAGTTCGGAGAAGGAGGAGGGAGGGACGCGCTGCAAGACGCCAGGCTGGAGCGGCAAAGCTGATCCGATGTGGGATTAACCGAGGCGCAGACGGACTGCGCAGGCAGGATATGAACCAGAAAATATACACGCAAATTATTGACGGCTGCACAGATCCTGCAGTCGGGGTTCCCACTCTGATAGGTTGGTGGTGGGGGTCCTCATTTCTCTGACAGACTACAACATTCTCGGGTTGTTCGTAAGGAGCAGCATCGCATACGCCCTGTCTGCGCGTGGCATTTCTGCACGCATGACATTTGCATGACACAAAATCTTCCCTCAACATTTTTAAGACAAAGATGCGTCATTCGTTTTAAGCACCCTGCACGTGTTACCACTTTGCAGAGTCATCTACTGATTGTTTTAAAAAAATGATGTCATGTTTCCAAAAAGTCCCAGGAGGAACCTGATGTCCCAGCAGTTACCGAAACGCCCAATTTCCCACTGTTCCACAAACTCACCTTCAGAACTGCTATAAGAATCAAAATTCAAGTCGCTTTTTGTCGGAATAAAACCCACAGGAGATGAAAGTAGACTGGGTGTAACATATCCATTTAAACGCACCAATACTCACTGTCATCATTTTTGAAGCTTCTCCTCTACATCAAGACATGGTAAAAAAAAAAAAAATCCCAGCTGCTACACAACGCTGATGGTGTCCAGTTGTTTCTCCAAAAATGTTCTAAGGGTGGGCGCCAGTGACGCCGGAAAAACGAGTACAGAGAACTGGTGGACAATCCCCAGCAGTCATCCTTTAAGTGTGGTGGTCTGCCTGTCCACAGAGGAGCCGGTCCTAGTCTTGCAGCAGCAGAAGCAGCAGCAGCAGCAGCAGCAGGGTACCTGAGGTGGAGGTGCAGAAAATCCCAGCAGGTCTGTCCTCTCCTCCGCGGCGCACAGACAAGGAGCGATGACCAGCCGGCGCGCTCTCGCCCCCCAACGTCAGACGGGGAATAAATAGCCTCCAAGTGCCGCTCGACCTTTTTCCTTTTTTTTTTAGTCTTTAGTCTTTTTTTAAATTAAATAAACTGGGCTTGAACTGGTTTTGGTTATTCTGTCTTTGCAAACTCGACTTTGCGCCCAGACGCGCGGCAGGAATGCGCTCCTCAGCTGACACAGGTCCTCTCTGTCGCAGCCTGCAGCTCTGAGGAGGGACGACAAGTGAAGCCCAGCCTTCTGCACCCACTGACCCCACACACCGCGCCGCGAGTGCGAGGGAGGACACCGCACAAACTTTTCAGGTGCATTGTCAACCACTTATGTGAAGACTGGAATGAAGAAGATTTGACTCCCATGCACCATAGCGGTGGTCTCCAGCTTGCATGTTGCCAAGAGACTGTTATGAACACACAACTGCTCAGAAATGACTAAGATTCTATTTTTAAAAGCAATTCAATGCCTGTAATTCAGCACTTTAAGGCTGACCTCAATGGACCTGAGCGCAGTGGAAGGAAATCTGAACTGTTTGTAAAACAAATTCCGTTTGGAAAAGCAATGCAAAGGCTTGAGATAAAGTTCAGGAATAGCCTTAGTTAATCACCTTTGCCGTAAATAAAAAAATAACAAAATCAAACAATCAGGAATTTAGGTGTTCTTTCTCCCATTTAATCCAAAAAATTATAATCTGGATATGGAAAATCTGAAGTGCTCCAATTAAAAAAATCTTATTTAAATTTTTTGTAGATTTTTGAATTTAAACCTATCTTAAGTGAATGTAAACAACATAGATAATTAACTTTAAGGAGTGAAAGAGGCTTATTTCAGACTGGACACATTAAGTACGTTTAACCAGATTTCGCTCGCCCCAATAATCCAGAACTAATTTTCAGTCTGAACACACCCAAGCGGACCCTGGTCCAGACCAAGAATTGCTCTTAAACCCATATTTGGAGGTGGTCTTGGTTAGTTTCCAATCGGACTGAGCTTCGGTTCGCTCTGAGATTCCTCAGTCTGAAAACGCTCCATGCTAGAAGTGGAACAACTGAACCAAAACGGCCACCACATCAGGGCAACAGGATGTAACAGCGGAGCAATGATGAGATGCAGCAACTCATTGAAATTTGGTCAGCTCATTAAAACAACCTTTATCATGATACATATTGCTTCTCAACAATCTATATGTCATAAACAGTTTGGTCACCTCCTCCGCCTTGCAGCGTGCCTCTGCCATACCAAAGCAGCAAGTAAAAAGTGTTGTACCCGTTGATACAGACACTCAAAATTGGTCAGCAAAACAAAAAGTTTGAATAAGTGACTATCCCAACAAGGATTGCAAAGCGTAGGATTTCCCTTCATGTTTCAATCGTTGCTTTGCTACGCCCTCGTAATTCCTGGCCAATGACAGAAAAGATCTTTAGTCATGTGGTTTTGTTGATAAGATTAGGTTTAAATCAGGAAGGTCCGGTAGATGGCAGTCTGTATACAGACCAAGCCCAAGATTCAGGACTTGTCCGGACCAAATTAAGCGGATTCGATTCAGGCCAACAGACTTTTCCAGGCTGAATACACCCTTAAATAAAAGTCTTGTGCAGTCATTCAGACTATGCTTTTTTGGATTAGTTTAAGGAAATAAACACACATGTTCATATATCAGCTGTGTTCTAGGAGTCCAGGTTTTAAACCTGCCTGCAGTGTGAACCTGCCCACAAAGAATAATCCCCAAGCAACATCGAACCCAAATGATTACACAACTGAGCAGACTCACAACATCAGCAGCGGTCATTCTCTGACGCTTTGTCATCTGACACAGAACGCCATGTGTCCAACAGGCCAGAAAACAACCTTTGACTCAAACCTCAGATTAGTCCTCAAAACAGCTTGTCAACAGCGTGATGGCATATTGTGCAAAATAATTTCTACATAAAAATATTTCAGCGATTATTTATTTACAGACAACGGTAACTGAACATTTTAATTGTATAAACTGTTGGTTGGATAAAAAAAAGCAATTAAGAAACACAACAGTAGCACATAATAATGCCTACAATTATTGTCATTTGATTGCATTAAATCATTTGAGAAAAAAAGAATTTAAACATGATCAGAATAATAGTTGGTTTTAGCCCTGAAGTAACTCATGTTAGTGACCGTGTAGAAGTCAATCTTTTTTCATTTATTTACAACTCAATTTGTGTCGCATCTCCTTTTTTCTTTTTGCTTGGTCTTTGAAGAGAACAGACGGTTCTGGATGAATTCTTGATAGTTTTGTACGGGCATGATCTGTAAAGCTAAAAATGGAGATGGAGTTACATGTTTGCAGAGTTTGATACTTGGTAGATCTTTGCAGGTTGAAACAAAAGAATCTTTTTGTGCTGGTTGTGATAATTAAAAGATTTTCTGTCACTTTCATACAAGTGCTGCTCAGATTTGTAATAATTTTGAAAACTTTAACTCTCTATCTATCAGCATATATGATAAAAACTGATTTTAAGGTCCTTGGACATCTGGGTTTGTGGAATCTTTGGTAACATCTGTGCTATAACAGTTTGTACAGATGTTACTGGTGTGTATTGTGCACAAAAATCAGCTCTTTGGTTTGTGGTTACATATGGCAAGCAACTTTTTTTTGGCCAATTTTATTTGATTTTTTTAATTTAAATTTTTTTTGGCTTTTTGATTCTTTCTGTTGGTTTCCCCCAATCTGACCCAATTTCTTCTTTCCTCCTCTTCCCCAGTTACCACCCCTTCACGTTTTGCATATCTTTTGTTTGTTCTGAAAAATAAAAGGAATATACAATAATAATAAACTAATTTTTAAAAACAAATATAAGCCAGAAAAACAAAAATAGTAAAAAATAACAATAATACACCTAGTGTGTCTAAAGATCACACAACCTCTGTATTAGCAATTAAATCTGTACACAGAAGCTACTCAGCCACAATCTGCAAGACGGTACAATAAACTATTCATTTTGCATTGGCAACATAAATACAAATGTTTATGTTAATCAGTATTTCAGTAGTCCTGTGCTGCTGTACTCTCTGTGACACGGCAATGAAATCCCCCCAGAGAGCTGACTGCAGGAGTCCTGCCTGCTGATATCATCCAGTTTCCCATCGCCTAATCACGCTTTCACTCCCCTATATCCTTCCAGCACAATCCAACAACCGTCGATTGTCATTATCAATTAAGATCCAGTGTAGCAGGCTAAAAGACAAGCCTTTAGGAAGCATTAACTACGTTTGGAGATGCTTTCTAGTAAATCAAGTGCATTACCTTGTTAGTTTGTCAATGGAAAATTAAAAGGACTCCAAATACGTTTTGCAATGAAGCAAAACATATTTATTTTTTGGCAGAAATAAGTGCTTGTTGGTCAGGGCTGTAACAGAGTGGTGTAGCGATTAGTATTCTCCCCTCACAACAAGGGGAGGTTCGAATCCTGGCTGGTTCCTTTCTGTGTGGAGTTTGAATGTTCTCCCTGTACATGCGTGGGATGTCTCCTGCAACTCTGATGTCCTCCCAGTCCAAATGCATCCTTTGCAGACTAATTGGTGTCTCTAAATTGTTCCCTTGGCGTGAATGTGAGTGGGTGTTTGTCTCTGTGATGTGATGAACTGGCAAACTGTCCAAGGTGTACCCAGCCTTTGCCCATTAACCCTCAGTAGTTTCTGAACTCACCTCTGAATCACATCAGCTGTTTACAATGGCGCAGAAATGACACCCTCATTAGCATTGGTACAATTCGAAGTTAAACATGAATTATTTAAAAAGTTTTTACCTTTGACATTTTTCCCTTTAAAAAAAACAAGAGTTATGAAACATAATTGTGGCACCCCTTGTAATAAATCCTACCTACCTCGTCTTTGTTAAGTTTGTGGATTTATACTTTTTTCCCTGTCTACTTGTGGGATCTCTTTTATGTAACATAAAAACAGTTTGAGCTGAATTTTTATAATTTCTGTATAAAGACATGACAACATTTACTACTCAGAATTGAGCTTTTGGGAACATTTCAGGTTCATTGTGGAACTATTGTGTAATATAATCACAAATATAAATAAGAAGCTGGGGTTGTACTAAAAAGATGGATATCAAGCATTGTAGTAAAAACTGCTCAGAAATGAGCCGCACTAAGTGTTAACTGGGTAGGCTGCAGCAACCCCATGACCCAAAATTGGACTAATGCAGGTTCAGAAAATGGATGGTTGGTTGTTGGTAGTTGTCCCGGAAACAACAAAAGAAGATTTTGGCAGGAAGATAGAGATATCCATGACAAATCCCTTTAAAGTTCTCTGATGTGTGTTGCCATCACACCTGAAGAAGAAACAAGACCTAAACTGGACTTTTGATTGAGAGGGTGGTCAAAGAAAGTTCACGGTGTGGCACCTCCAGCACCTCAAATCAATCACTCCTCCTTTTTTCTTTCATTTTTTTTTGCATTACTTGGAAAAAGAAGCACGATGTCTGTCAAAAAGTCATTCGGTGGAATTTATCAGTCACTGAGGGGCAAAAAATGGAGGAACAGCCCGTTGTTGATCTTCAGTATCCTGGAAAGCTTTGCTCCATCTGTCTGCCTAACAGACCATCCCCATCAGATATCTGTCAGGAATCACAGAGAGGCCCATTACTGACAGAAGATAAGACCTAGGAAAAGACTGGCCCTCAGATAATACTAAAAAGTTAGGGAAACATCTTCCTTTGCCCACAAGAGTTTAGAAAACAAGGAGCTCCCTGACAGCCAGTGAGAAATTGAACCTGCCTCTGCTCTGTCAGGGGCTCAGCTGCTCAAAAAAAAAAAAAGAGAGGCCAGTGGTGACCTTGGAGGATTCTCCGTTGCGCCTTATTCTCACATGTTATTTTTTTCAGGGGCTGATGGTTTGAGTTCATCTTGAAAAAAAGAAGCTTCAGACGACAGCATGAAGCATCAAAAACACAACTTTGATACGCGCAGAAGGGGAATGCACCGCCTGGTCATGAGGAGCATTGAGCCAGAAAAGGTAAAACTTCAGGACACAACAGAAAAAGGACATTTCATGTTGCCTGTCAATACTTTTGTTATCCCAATCATACAATGCATAGAAATAGGGGAAAGTGACCACTACACACATTATAATATATTCATATTTCTGTTCTTACGCTTACTATTCTTATAGTCTTAAAGGGCAAAACGTGAAATCTAAACCTGCTATAAATGAAATGCCTGTCTTTGAAGTCTAATGTTTATCCATCATAAATGTCCTTTAATTAAAAACTTTGTATAAAAAAACGAGGCCAAAAAAACATCCAGTCAGTTATTTTAGAAAGCTTTTAAGTAAAGACATTGCGTTTCATTCAGAAAGAAATAACACATTTTTTTTTAACAGACACTGACATAGTTTGCACTTACAAAGTGAGATTCACTAGAGACAATATGCTAAACTGTGGCAAAGCTTAAAACCAAGATCAGTGTAATTTTAAAGCGGAACCATTTAAACAGGAGAGTTTGTTGATTTTATCTGGACTTTTGATAAAAACAATTTATATCACAGTTGGGTTAACCTAACATAGCAAATAAGTAGTTCAGAGTAGTTTGAGAGCAATGAACATGAGCTTCACTATGCAGGGATTGCTTTGGAGAGGTTGATTGCGGTCAATGGCAGCTGTTTAGGAATGACAAAAACTGTGGTAAGTGAGCGACCTTGGGAGCATTTCGGGCAGGCAACTCAGGCAGGCTTTTACTTAGGCCACTCCCCTAGGGTGGGTCAGTTAATCAACTCACCTGTGCAGCATCCTATTTAAGTCCAGGCGTGTAAGTTGTTCATCCTTCTTTACTGCAGCACTGCATTATCTTCAACACACGGTCTGGTTTCCGCTGTGTGGGCTTTCATTCGGTGCTGGCTTTGTTGTGGTGGCTCTTTGTTTGGTTTCTTTTCTGTTGAAGCTTTGCACATTTACTAGTTTAACCTGCATTTGGATTGGTCAGTTGTGGACTTTTCTCTTCTGTGAGTGTAACAAAGTGGCATTTGTTGCTGGTGTGTGTCAACTTGTGTCCACTCAATTTTACCTGTTTTTTCTGCTCCCCTGCTTCCTCACCAGGGCATGTTTGGACAAATGTTTGTTAAGATGCTTGGCAGCCATTTTGAATGTTCAGCTGAAACCATTTTGAAAGGGGTGTTCAGCTGTTAACCCCGCATCCCTTCGGTAATGGTTTGATCCAATTGGGGCAAGGCTATATAAGCAGAGGTGTTTGCTCAGTAGGGGGAGTTGTTATTGAGAACACATTGGACTGTGAAAAAAAAAATACACAAGTAGATAAATAAATAAATTAAACAAAACTGTTGGCTCCAAACAACCAAGACCCCTTACTGGTCACTGTGGCACGGCCGCTTCTGCTCTTCTTTCACAGTGTGATTAAAAACGTAAATAAGTAAAAGAGTTGAGTCAGCCCTAAGGTGGCCTCTCACACATTTTTAGGTTTGGCGCGATTGTGTGAAAACTGTCGGCGCCTCGGTTCCTCCATTTTGTGGGGGGGGGGGGGGGGTCATCAGCATCTTATTCCTCGTGATCCGTCCAGTTTTTGTTTTGCTCTTTGGCTGACCTTGCTATCTCTGATTTATTCCACCGGCCGCAGTGCATGGCTGGGGAAGGCTGATTTTGCTGTTCTGCCTCTCCATTCCTCCCGGTGGCGTCTTCTGGCTTAGGTGGGTTCTGAAGTGTTATGTCAGTTTCCTTCGGCTGTTGTGTATGTCGTGTTTTTGACTTCAATTCTCAGAAGCCCTGTGCTGGACTTAGTGTAATTCTATTGGGCCCCTTTGTTCTGCATTTTGTTTTTGTTTTTTAATGTTTCTCTGTTCTATTTTCATCGTCACCAGTCTTTTGCGACTCGTGGTTGCAACTCATGTTTTTGGATCTCGGTTTCTGCTTTATTTAAGGAAGGCGTATGGCTCTCTGCCCGTCTGGATTTATTTCTGCATGAATCTCTAGTTTGTGATGCATGCCTCTCTGCCTCTCTGTGATCTCACGTTTGTGCGGCACGTAATTTGTCCCATCTTTGGAGGTGAGATATGAATCGGTCGTTACTGGGCCACCCGTATTTTGCTGTGTGCTTCCTTCCCCACTGTCATCCGTTCATCTTGTTTTCTCGTTCTGAGTAGTTCCTTCCTGGGCCCCTGTGTTCCAGTTTTTCTGTTTTGCTTTTCTGGTCTCTAATTCTCTGCGCTTAGCGTGGTTTTGTTATAACGATGTTTGTTTCAGGTCTTCGGTCTCCCTCCACTTGTTTGTGGCTCCACCCTCTTTTGGGGGAGAGAAAAATGTATGAAGACTTGTTTTATGAATGTTCGATGCCTGAAAATGTTTGGTTGCTAATCCAAACGTTCAGCTCTAATGGTCCATCAACGGCTCATGTGGTCCTGAGAGAATTCAGCCGTAGAAGATATTACGAAGCTTATTTCAAGTGTGCGATAATAAATAGTAATGTGCCATCATTTAACATGGTTTAGTGTTTAAATAACTTATATTACGAGCTAAATTCCTGGCTGTAGAATTTTTTTTTACTGATGCTCTCTAGCTTCAGTTTCAAGAGTAAAAACTTTTTGTTGCAAACTAATCCTCAGTCTGCCCTGCTTTTTAGCATATGACACTCTACTAATAGTATCTCCTTTTGAGACTTATTGTTAACCGCCTCTACATGCATGAGGCTCAGCCATTTTAAATACTATCAGACTCTATGATCTCTTTTCAATCCCAAAAAGTTTCTTCATTATGGTTTCCAGGCACCCCTTTGCCATTAACTTCATGTTATACGTGCTTTTGTTGTCTACCTATTATGAACCAATGATGTCAAGTATGTAACCTCAAATCTAGCTGAGCCGCTGTCCATGCTACGTGGGATGGCGACCTTCCACATCTACGTAATCTCCTTGGACCTTGGTCATCCTTCTATTCGCCTGTTCCTCTGTGGCCTTCCTAAGGTGCGTCCCTCCGGAAATGAATAAAGGTTACTTCTCTCTTACTATTGGTGCATATATAAAAATATATATTTTGGTGATGTATTACGTGCAGGTTCCATATAGACTGTCTTTCTTGTTGGAATCTGTGCTAATGGCTTTTTATGGTACTATGAATACACAGATAGAACCTTCTCTTTAAACTCACTACTTGATATCTCTTTCTCAGAGTTGTTATTAAAAGAACTTTATTCCCTTTCATCTTAAGCTTTCTACACTAATCAGGTCTATTATTTATGTATTTATTGCCAAGACTAATACTGCTTTGTCCATCTATGCATCGCTTCCTGAGCCTGTGATCCATACTCCCTGGTCAGCAATTCAGTTTCTGGAGGATGACGTCAAGCCCTCGACGAAGTCGGATGGTTTCCTAGTTCCAAAGTCTCTGCTCGTCCTGCAGCTCCCCTGCAGATTGTTGCCCCTTCACCTTGATCTGGATATGCAACGACGACTGCATTCCACGCACCTACTCTGCACTGAAGTGATGGGGTGGTAAACCTCTTCAGAGTTTCAATGAGTTATCTTACTTGAATCAACTGATATGTTAGAATCAGAATGGCATACAAAATCTCAGATTATATTTTATTGAAAACTATTTGCCGGGTGGAAGCCTAAAAAATTAAGACGTTCTAAGCTGTGTTACGATATGCTTGTAACCCGAAATTCAAGGTTACTTAGGCTCGTATCTTATGAGCCGGATGGAAGCATCAAAGAATTATAGCATTAAGCTCGTTCATAGTTCTCAGATGGAAGCTTTTAAATCATGGATATCACTTAAGCTTTATATTATTCCAGTGGAAGCTTCAGACTTGTTTGTAAAGTCGTGCCATCTACTTGCCGCTATACTCGAAATGGAGTGGCCCAACGGTCTTTGGTGCCGGGTCACATATGGCAGATCCACTAGATAGTGTGTTCCCTTCTTGGCGCTGTACTCGAACGGGGGCGGCCCAACGGTCAATGGTGCCGGGTCACACATAGTAGATCCACTAGTTAGCATGTTCCCTTCTTGGCGCTGTACTCGAACGGGAGCGGCCCAACGGTCAATGGTGCCGGGTCACACATAGCAGACTCAATAAATAGTATGTTCCCTTCGTGGCGCTGTACTCGAATGGGAGCGGCCCAACGGTCAATGGTGCCGGGTCACACATAGCAGATCCACTAGATAGCATGTTCCCTTCTTGGTGCCGTACTAGAACGGGACCGGCCCAACGGTCAAAGGTGCCGGGTCACACATAGCAGATCCACTAGATGGTGTGTTCCCTTCTTGGCGCTGTACTCGAATGGGAGCGGCCCAACGGTCAAAGGTGCCGGGTCACACATAGCAGTCATACTTGTAAGTCTGAATATGGAATGCCTCTGAAACACACTTCATCTGATTACATACTAATATACATTTCTTTCCAACCTTGATTAAATAGGTGTTGGGGGTAGTTATTACCCAAAAGTTTATGGAAATTTGTCTCTTGGAATTGCAC